>NQII01000614.1:583200-600308 GCA_002778355.1 Clitarchus hookeri | reverse complement strand
ATGGCTAACGGAGTGAGGGCGACTGAAGGCGGTAACGGCCTGTCTGTGCACAGATAATCAGTTACGGCGAGGTTATGTGCAGTCTCCAGTGACTGTATATATTCTTCGCCATGCGGTGAAGACCCGCGAACCGAATTGCACATCCCCCAGCTGAGGCTCGAACTGACAACTCGGGCTGATCTCGGGGTGGCCGAGCTCTAGTGAAGGGGCTGCCTGGCGTCCTGGAAGGGCTGGGCCTCCCTGGGTGATAACTCAATCGTGCATGTCTGAAAATTGTGGGTACCCAGGGGATCAGTGTGAAAGCCCCGGCTTAGGCCGTGCTGATCGCGGGTCGGACTCTGGGTGGCATTGGTTGCACCTTCTGCTTAGAAGGAGATCTGGAGGTGTGTGTTTGCCTGGAGGGCTGAGTCTGTTGTGCCGGAAAAAGTCGGTAGCAGCTGCCGTGGAACGCAAGCGTGCTGACCTGCCACAGACCGAGTTTCAAAGGGTTGATGCATGCTAACGAAGGATCGACGGTCTGGTCCGCCTAGTAAGAGGACTCGTTTACAAAGCGGGTTTTGTAGAGTGAGGATAGCACTCGGCCCTATCAAGGTGGCACGTAAGGATTCAACTCCTTACGCTGCTGTTGACAGGTGAGGTGGAACCGCCCTCGGGTGGAGAACCTCCACCCACTGCGATTGGAAAGAGCGTATTCTCTTTCTATTGAGAGCATTCAACTGCTCCCACTTAAGGAGTTACTGATCTGACTCCACTCGACGTGTACTGATAAATAGCCTGGCAGAGCACACCTCTACGTCCTGATAACTGACGCATGTCTGAAGTGACAACCATATGCCTGGAAAATCCTGATCTGAGGTGTGCTCTAAAGTACTTATGTAAGCTCTGAATGGTTTCTCCTGTTATACCCTCGGGATCAGGTACAGGAGGGAGAGTCTTTAGGATCAAGCTGTATAGACAAACAGACAACATGTTCTTTCTCTTCATATTCTCACCTAGGTTTCAAATGATACCTCGACAGATTGCCAAAAAATTTGCATTGAAAGTTGTTTTTAATAAAATAAATTTAATACAACCTTCTTCAATTCAAAATATTTTAAAACTACTTTTTTTTAGTATGTGGAATTTTTTCAGAGTTCGACACAGGAAATAAAAGCTAGCGAAATGTTCTCATCAAACGATTTCAAAAGTTTTAAAATATTATTCAGAAATTGTTTTTAAATTAATTGATTCTTTTTCGCGTTGTTAGAAACTAACGGCGGGGATGAGTGGCGAAATTCGATCAGTCAAATTATAATCGGAGTTGAGGAGGCAGTCTATGAATTTCAAGATGGCGACCGCAGAACAGGAATGACTGAGCACGAGACCAGTTCTTGGATCCCTGCACGCGGATACAGATATACTGTTCCCACTGACCTTTCATCTGGCTGTACGGACGAGGTACTGCGTGCGCCTGACAACTTGCGCCGTGCATCGGACGCACAGGAACGTGCGAGGTTTTTTTCGTTGGTCGCAGGTGATAAAGATGCCGTGCGAACTTCATCATGTTTACACAAGGTCGAGAGAGGGGTGGCGACGTGTTCTCGCGAGGGGTGGGGGGGACGTCTGGGAGACGGGAGTGTCGGCATGTTCACAGGAGGTCCCCCGAGGCGCCAGATTAGGCATGGCGAATTAATACCTTCGTGGTTTTTCGGGTCACGCGTGGGACGCCGCCAGCCGCTCTACCACGCTTCTCGCGGGAGGGGAAAAGAAAGTATTCCCCGCGAGTCGATCGTGGCTCGGCGAATTCGTGCTACCTTGTATCCGGCGCGTGTCATAACGCGTGGTGCCGCCGAGTTTATGGAGTCGTAAAGAAAGCGCCGACTTAATCCGAGAGGGGCGACGCCGCATAAACACATCCCGACGATGACAGAGAGGACCTGTCTCCAGGGACAAGAAAATAAAACACTGAAGCTCATATTAACCCCTCTCCTCTATCCCCTCTTTCCTCTCTACCTCACCGGTCTCCTGTCGCGCGGTTTTGAATCACAGCCCGTGAACCAACTTATCATAACCACTCACCCGGTTCTCTCCAAACCAGGTCTCATGGATGGACATCACACGCACACGATGATTAGCATACTACTTAAAATCCCAAGCTTGTTTTTTTTTTCCTCCGCGAAAGAAATTACCTTTCGATTATGAACAGAACAGCGTGTCCTAATTAAACAACACATGTTTTTGTTTCTGGTACAGTCGCTCCAAAAGACGACTGATACTTTAATGCAACAATAAATCAATTACAAAATACACTCTAATTTGTAAAAAAAAAGTTTATATTAGTGAGAGTGTGTCCATAGAGATTCTAACCAATCATCCTGGGAGTAGTATCAAATTAATAATTACGTTAACAGTACGACATGAACATTTCACGTCTACATTAAAGAAGTGGTAGCTTAAATTTAGAGAATATTTATAATAATATGTTTAAAATCAGTACAGTGTATCATTTTCCTGATAAAATTACTTTTCAGGTTGTTGACGCAGTCGCCTCCCCATAATAAGTTTAACTATCTGCGCGCAAAANTAACTTTTCAGGTTGTTGACGCAGTCGCCTCCCCATAATAAGTTTAACTATCTGCGCGCAAAATTTCGAACGTAAAACTAAATACTGCATATTGAAATAATGCTTTCATATGAAAATCCCTGGAATAACGAAATAGACGTGTCTGAGCTGCTGCAGTATTTGTGTGTCAAATGAAATAATGCTTGCGACTATTTAGAAAGATCAGAAAATTGAGAAGGTTCATATGNCTGCAGTATTTGTGTGTCAAATGAAATAATGCTTGCGACTATTTAGAAAGATCAGAAAATTGAGAAGGTTCATATGGATGCCAGCATTTTTCATTTCCGCTTATGTGATATGCGAAACCAATTTCCGTGTTTTATTAAAAGCACCACTGAGACCATGCGAATAGTTTGCTCAATAAAAGTAATGCGTGCTTTAAAGCAGAAGAGCACATCAATGTAAACGCATATCTCATTAGGATACGACGGTCGAATTATACAGACCCATAGGTCTGCCAGTTCAGAATGTGATAAATGAACAACCCACTCACCCAAAGTCGAAGGGAGGGAACTGTTGATTTGTTTGAGTGGAGGTCTTTTACCATACAACCACTCTCTCTTCACTTTCCTCGTATCTTGTACGCCACGCTACCTCCAACATATAAACGAACGAGACATGTCAATTGAGTCCTTAAAGAGCTCGAAAGTGTAAAAAAAAAAAAAACATTTGAATGACGTGATTACAAACGGGCACTTATTTTGCTCTACATCAACGGGCACTTATTCTGCTCTACATCAACGGGCACTTATTCTGCTCTACATCAACGACACATATACGCTACCCGTAGCCTGTACATGTGCCAATGATACAATAATATCACTTCACTGGGGAATTTTCTGAAAGTTCAGCCACTGGAAAATGTGCATGTGATCATAACTCTCAGTCAACTGCATGCATACCGGCTGCATCTAAATTTGTCCGATAAACTTTGGCTGCAGGTTATTCACGAGAAAAGAAGGTGAAAACGCATCTTCAACCTGTGGTGCCTTATTGAGATTATTAAGAGCAAAAGTGCTTTTTCTTTGAGTATCAATCTGGTAATGCTATTCATTTCACTTTATATGAATCAACACACACCATGCACATAAAAAACAGAGATAAAGCACAATAATTGGTACTTGAACCTAATAATTAAATTAGAGAAAAATAATTATAGCACTTAAGTTTTAATATAGTAGTCAACAAATTGCACAAATAAATTTCTTCTCCGTTCTGACTTGGCCTATAAGGTCGAAAATAGGGAGGCGGAAATGTTTCCATACCAAGATGCACAAACGGTAGAGCCGAACCTGCGCCCGCTAGCGAGTGAGGTATCCTGCGATTTAATCGACGTAGTTAATTAACGTTAACAGTCGAGACCAAAATCTTGTACAGGTATCGATCGGTCCATGACGGGTTACTGAAGTCCCAAGGATGTTTAAGATTTAAGCACAGGATATTAGTTTTTCACAGGGTCAGCGCCGGTGAAGAGCAATAATTAACGTCAGTTAAGCATTCCATGCGTCGATCATTAATAATATTCTGAATTGTACCTGACAAGTAAAAAAAAATATATATATAATTTTATATAGCGACACTGTATGCAGTCAACTGAGGGCAACAGTGCCGAGAAAAAAAATCCTGAAGGCAATTGCTGTGTGTTCGTGCCAGTCATCGTCATTAGCAACGATCTTATTCTGTCAACAACTAAGTTAAAACACTTCGAAAAATATATATGGGCTGCGCACAAAAAAAAAACACTTCAAATTAGAAAAATTTATACGTAATGAAGTGTTGGACACCGAGGTATGATAATTCGAGGAAGAAAGGTGAATTTATAGTTCTTGTCGGCCTGGTTATGAAATTTGATGACACACAACAAATATACTTGAAAAATAACGATGATTCGTTGGTGTACGACAAGAGTCACCAAAAGACAAATCTCTAGTCCATCGAAAACAGAATATAAATATGCTCTGGGAATAAACATCGCTATATAATATCACCGTCCTAAACCCAACATATATCAATGTTAGAGATAGTTAAACAATCATATCTTCCTTTACAGCAGTATCTCAACCGCCATGTTGGATTCCTTACATTATTTACATCACCCTGCAGCACGAATACAACTCTTACTATTCTCCACTCGTAACACCCTGCCCCCCCCTTACCCCTAGTACTTTTACCTCTACCCACTAATAAAAAGCATGGTTTCCACCCATCTGTCTCCTGTCGCATTTTTCTGTTAAATCTGATAATGCATGCAACAACTTCTAATTCTTTCCTGTCGAAAGGGTTTTTACGGTGACTATACGGGTTTTTCCCTTTCTCTTCTAAGCATAGTAATTTAGCTATAAGTACACTTAGGGAGGTTTTCATGACCAAAATCTGGCCATGGCAGCCCAATCCCTCTCTGCCGCGATGCATGTCCCCTTGCATGATTCTCCTTCCCTTGTAGGCGCATGGGGCTTAACCCTGAGACGCACTAACCCCGTCCCTACCGCAGGCTCACATAACACTTAGTTTTAGAGTAGGTTAGAAAAAAAATCCACTCCTAACACATGTGACAGCACGTCTGACACAGAACACTTATACGAGAAACTAGCCCTTTCAATTGCGAACTACGTTTGTATATAGCCTGTCCACTCCTTCCATAAATTCCTTTTTTTTTTTTTTATCTATTATATATATTTAAAATTTTAAACTATATCGTATTTCACAAATTTTTGGTGCCCAAATTCTGATTTTATAAATATATTTATTTTCATATATGGAAAATTATATTATGTCCATGAGAGTTGAACTGAGAAATGTTAATTTATACATATATTTAGTAGAAATATTACAATGTGAATGAGCGTCTCAAGTTTGGTATATATTAACTGTAAGCTTAAATAAAAGTTATTAGCCAAAAATAATTTGTGTAAATAAATAACGCAGCTAAATAAAATTACAATAAGTAGACTTTTAANTAAAAGTTATTAGCCAAAAATAATTTGTGTAAATAAATAACGCAGCTAAATAAAATTACAATAAGTAGACTTTTAAATGTAAAATAAGCGAGAAACGTTGACTATCGCTTTGATACCCACATATATACGACTTTTTTGTGCTAATTCTTTTAAGGTAATGCACAAGTTTCACAACTTAAGGCACCAGCTCACCTGGCGCATTTATTGCGTTGCAGCGTCTTTGAAATACGCGCTTCTTGAAAAAATTGTTGGCAACTTAGTGAATAAAGAGAAGAAAAATACACTTAGTAAGAATTGGTTATGGCGTAAGAATTTGTTATGTTAATGTCAAGAAAATTTGAATGTTAAGATTATTTCGGAACACTCCAGCACAGGTAAAAATGACTGCTTCAGTTTGCCGTATTTCAAAATATGCTACGCGAATATATGCAAGGCAACGGTACACAACTGCACACGACTTTTCTGCACACTTCAAATTCTGCAGTAGTCACACGCTGCGTGCTGAAAATACTTAACACGTGCCTTTAGTATAGTAGCTAAGTGGTTAGCCTGCTCGCTTCCCACCAAGACGAACTGGGTTCAATCCCTTGCCGGGCCACTCCCGAATTTTCGCAAGTGGGAATCGTGCCTGACGATGCCGCTGGTCGGCGGGTTTTCTCGGGGATCTCCCGTTTCCCCCGCCCCCGCATTCCGGCGCTGCTCCATTATCACATCAACGACTCTCAAAACCTCGTTAAGAGCCGCACAAATATCTTAACTCTCTCTCAACTAGTACCTATACAGACGATGTGTCGCCCTTAGGGCCTCATCTCTTCTGTCCCTCGCGCAAATAAACCTCCTACAAGACGTAATTCTCAAAATAGATATTTTTTCGGTGCGAATAGCACCTACAAGAAAATTCAGTGTGACACGTGAATGTACCGTGCAAAAACGTACGTTACCGAAAAATTTCTTTCAAATAATAAGCATAAACAATAACTGCTGAGATTGTAACTCGTGGAATTGCGANAACGTACGTTACCGAAAAATTTCTTTCAAATAATAAGCATAAACAATAACTGCTGAGATTGTAACTCGTGGAATTGCGATTACCACTCCATCATCTAATCGATGACGTAACGAGACAGCATACTACGCTGACGTTTTACTGCATTTCTACAGAATCTGTTAATTTTATAAAGACAGGAGAGTGCAGGAGCATGCATATTTCTCTGGCCATCCCCAAGCGAAAAAAAAAAAAATCCCACATANTATAAAGACAGGAGAGTGCAGGAGCATGCATATTTCTCTGGCCATCCCCAAGCGAAAAAAAAAAAAATCCCACATAACGATACTTAAATTACGACATACCACGAACCTAAACCACAGGTACATTTATATTACGTGATGCTAGAATAAATAACACGTTTTCTGAGTGAACGCACTTCTTAAATGCATACCGATTAAACTTTACACACACACAAAATACTTAAACTCAGACATAATAAATTATTAACAACAGCATTAAAATACTTTGGTTTCGTAAGCGCAATGAATTAGCGCCGTTTTCGTGATGAAATACACTTAAGTTCAGCGCACCTGATATACCTGCATCACTTAAAATATATTGTAAAACACTCGAGTAAACTAAACGTTTAAACATTTACAATTTAAGAAGACTACGAGATCATCTGCCGTAGATACGTGATATGTACGTTGTGTGTTTACTAGCAAATCCGTAGAAAAAGACAACTGGTTAAAATTTTCTAATCGTTAAAACTTGACAAGTACTGCTGCTATCAGTACTCAGTAAGTACGTTCAAAATAGGGCGCCTTCGCAAAAATAAACAACAACTGACTTGATTTAAAAATCCAATAAAATTATATGGATGAATTCCATAAATTATATAACACAATTACTGCGAACTGCAACATATATAAAATATTCAAATATAAAGTTGTATAACGTATTTACTGTACTTGCACACTACTTTCGCCATTAGTGTGGAAACGAGCCAGTCAACATACTTGATCAATATTTAGCCCATCCTCATGTGAGTAACCGTAACGATATCAATACTCTACGCTCTCCAGAAATAACATACCGATCGCATAAGCCTACCTTCCGAAAGAACGATATCAAAAAAATTAATTACCGGCGTGTAATTGTCACACAACATAACGTTGTTTTTAATTACACACTGTCTTTTTATATTTTATAGTCTTGGAATATCGCACGCTGAAAAATATTACTACGAAACTTGTAATAACTTATGTAACATTGACATGAGGAATTCCATACGATTATTTTGAGGGGAAAAAAACGGCACATTTTTGCACATTGCAATTGTTTCACACACTTATTATGCCTTCGTGAATATGTTTTGTGTCACACTTACGACATTGATATTAAGATATGTATATGGACAAATAAAAAGAAATGAGTGTCATTTTTTGTAAAGCTAAACCATTGAGTACCACATGGTATCTAACATTGTTTTAATCCAACTAACTACACTGTCTTATCGAAATGGACAAGTATATTTATTAATCAGTACCACTTTAATTGGGTATTACAGGTGTATGTAGATTGTAAATAAGACAGACGTAATTACACTTCACTAAACATTCGACCACGCGGTTATAACGCAGGCACCTCGCCTCGTGCAAAAAAACAACTTACCTCGTAATAATTTTCCAGCTGCGATTTTAAGGTAGATAGGTTAGAGAGGAAACTAAATTACAGTAGTAGCTATAACTCATTACACTAATTTCATGAGAAATTATTCTGCACAATATTCGAGCGCGAGAAATATTTCGCTCTTTCACACTGCGCAAAAATTATTACTTAAAGCGAGGAAGTCTTGGCACTCGTGAACAGTCCCACAGCGGGACGTAACTGGTTCAAGAATTAAAAAACACCAGCATCTCGAAAGCAATAAAAAAAAATAAANCGTGAACAGTCCCACAGCGGGACGTAACTGGTTCAAGAATTAAAAAACACCAGCATCTCGAAAGCAATAAAAAAAAAAATAAAACACAACGCCGACATTGATATAATCACTTGTTTTCGACACTCCGCCGCGCAGAAACATATGCACGTGTTAAATTATTTTAGCAAACTCTTCAGTCAAGCCAGAACCTTTCAGAACGACCTTCGCGGGCAGAAAATTAATTTTTTTTTCAAGCGCATTTTCAATCAGCTTGTTTACCGAGCCTGCTACATAAATACGGTTCGCTTACCTCCCGTCGACGCGAAATAATTGCAACAACAACTACTTCACTTTCTGTGGAAAATTTCTTTAGCTGCGTCATGAATTCGGTTTCTTTATTTCAACACTTGGAAATGCAAGGCCGCAGATAAATCGTAATCACGGCGAGAAGAAAAGGCGAGCACGTGCAGCAACGCGTCGTGCATTCGCCAGCACGTCTCTCGGGGAGAAGACTTCTCGAGTAATAAATTGCCGTGCATGTGGGCACCCCAGTGCTCACTCGTGGCCCACGCTATTTATTCAAACGGAAAGTAATAAACTTATATTCCCAGGGGGGGGAACACTTTGACAGAACACACACATACACACGCGCGCGGCTGGTGACGCGGGTTACAGCGCCGTACAGACGCGTGTTTCCTTCGGCCGATGCCGGGCAATAAGTCACAGCGCCGTCGTGGCCCCGGAGGAAACCAACCAGCAGTACACAACGTCCTGTTGTTACTCCCGACACCCCTGCTGGCTCCTCGAGCGGGCACGACCCTCGTAACACTCGGGGCGCACAAAAAAAAAAAAATCTTTAGCCTCCTCTGCTAGTCTCGTTGACGAGTAGCCCCCCGCGCGCAGTCGTTGTCAGACGTGTACACTATGGGACAAAAAATCGCATCTTCGCATGCTTGGTCCGAGTCTGCAGCGTTAACTCTGAGCGCACGTAAAAAAAAAAATATATATATATATGTAGCCGGCTTGCTGGTCTCGTTATATACTCCATTCTCGGTTACATCCAACTTTTCTGAAGTCCTGCTAATGTTCAACTTCCGGGTAATTTTTCCGCCTATACAAAAAAAGATTAGAGAATTACACCAGAGGGCCAGCCACCGTATTCGTGCGCACTCGGTGTATTAATATATTCCATGAGAACTACTTCTTAGTAGTCATTACCAACATACATATTTTCTCCCTGTCTTTATACATATTAGTTATAAGTTAAATAATATAATTCATAGCTAAAATAAAAGTAAAAGTTATAAGTAACAAAAAATTTAGTATTTTTATGTATACAGAAGTATCAAACGCTTGTGATACATGACATATAGAAAACAACAAAACACGTCTTACATTGGGTGTTTTTTCAAAATTTTGATTCAAAAAGCGTGAAGAAACCGGGAATAGGCTATAAGCTAGAGACCCACGGCTATCGCCAGCCAAGTACACTCTTGGACACAAAAGTTGTGACTTCAATGCAGACAATAACGAGGTGTTGGCCCACTCCAAAAAATTAATAAAACGCTTTGTCATCGATAATTCTAGTAAATCTTCCCGTTAAAACCTGCGTCTTGAACATCCTGCTATTTTTTTCTCGCAGGCTACATTCACGGTTACTTACAACTTTTCTGAAAACCTGCTGAAGTTCCACTTTCAGGCTATTCCTATACGCCTCCTATACGCCTCGTTCAAACAAAGCGTAACTAGGTTTAGAAAATTACAGCAAACAAAAAAAGAACCGCATTTTGGCGCACTCACTTTAATAATGTTTTCCATTGTAACTTTTTTACTACGCATTACCAACACACCTATTTTTTTTTTTTTTTAGTTTTATTTATGCTAATAAAAATTACAATGATAATTTTAACATATATTATAAGTAAAAAGTTAAATTTAGCCAAAAATAGGACAAATTTTATGTTACCATAAGTATGGACCGCCTGTTTTAGATTACATATGTCGAAAGCATACACAGAAGTTTGAAGATACTGCGAATATAATATAAGAGTAAATACGCCCATCTAACACCGGTGCTTTTCTAGCTGCAGTCCCCACAATTACTTCAAATGTTTTTTTAACAAGCCGACAAGATTAACAGCGTTTTCTGCAATATGAAAATCGTCAACAAACATTTTCTCAATTAAAGTAATTTCTTCATAATGAGTTTTATATCAGTTACAATCAAAATAAAATAATAAAGGTCTATACTTTCGTTACTTGATATTTTCTGTGCTGTGGACAAACAAACTTCATGGCGTTACCTACCACACATACTAAAATCATGCTGAAAAAATATTGGTGATTTGTAATTACAGTGTAGCGGATTAGCTGAAGTCACAAAACTGCAGTGGGGCAAAGAGAATTCGTACTTTCTTCCCATCATGTTTGGATATTGTATAAATGAACAAACCTGACTGTTTAATTGCTGACGAGTATGAACTGCGTTCTAGTTACAGAACATTCGAAATACTTAATACAGGCCTACTAAAAAAAAAAAACACTGCAGATAAATGGTAGCCACTACCTGCCATCATCACTGCAAGGGCAGGCAGTGAATTGCTTATTAACAGGAAAAGACTTCCCAGCTACGCATCACGAAGTGACTATAATTTGTCGAAGGTTTGAAGATCGTGGTTCGCTTAATGATGTAGTGATTATCAATACAGAATACATGTACGCTTGTGTGAACGTTTTGAGTTAATTAACGCAGTGACATGTTTAGCTACCGTTATCTAATATCGTGTTTACCTGTGTAAATAATCTGGTTAGATTAAATAGCTATGTTACTATTTACCTTTTCATAATGACGTCATTATGGCGGAATGCGCGCACTCACAATGTTCAGAATGGGCCCGCCGGCAAATTCCATTAACTCAGCATGTTTTGTTACCAGGATCGCAAGTAGCTTGTTTATACTGCGCTGTTACCAACTGGTAAATCTGCGTGCAGTTTCACTCGCCGATACTTACCTGTAGAGGGGCCAGTTACACATTTTCATATAATAATTAATTATAGGGTTATCATTAAAATCACATATTTTCAAACCTTGCTGCAAAATTCATTTCATGGGGTTAGGCAGTGCTTTTGGTGTTTCAAGTAAAATTTCCAATGGAATTAATATCAGCGTTCGCAGGTGAACACGGTACAGCCAGATATCGAGAACTTCAAATCAGAGCTTTTGATTGCCAAAGACTGCGATTTAATTCCATCGTCGAAAAGAAACTAGTTACGGTACGAATCGGTCGCAACTCGAGACTAATTGTTCTCGATATTTCTATTTGCAGTGTTTTTAATATCGGGGTTGATGTTTTTAAGCCGAGTTTGAGCCTGTACTCCGCCTCGCAGGCATTGGGAACCAAGAGGCGTATTTTACAGTTCAGCGTGACTGAGTTAATCTAACAAGACGAGAATTAACATAGAAATTTCTGGTAAATTATGGTCGCTCTGCAAAACCTAGGACTGTCGTATGAATCGCAGGGACGCAACGTAAACTGCAAGTATTCCGGGTCTTCGTCGTCTTTTTTCAATGTCTTCGTGTGCCAGCGGTGAACGTCCAACAACCCCCCGTTTTCAGTCAGTTTCACAGCCCGTTCTCTGTTGATGACTCAAGTCTCACATGCAAAGAAGAGTTCCTACTTGCACAGCGAAAGAAGTCGCAAATACATACATTATAAATATGTCGCAGTGTGTAAAAATAACACAAGACGTGCGTCGAATCATACTGGCCTCGCTATACGGATTGCCAGAAAAACGCATAGTTTTCAGTATGTCTGAGTCTTTAATCGATGTTATAAAATGAATGGATTCTAAGGGGTTAACACTACACAAACCATTTTTGTTAAATGGGAATTTTCTGATACCAGTAAGTCGTACACTAGTGGAACACAGCTACTGGGGAAAGTGTATGCTAAATACGGCTCTCGTAGCTTCAGTGAATAGGGAATGACAGACACTTAAGCATTAACACATTTTTAAAAAGAGGGAAGGGTTGTCAAAAAGAGCACAATTTAGAAACAGGTTAAATCTCAGCAAAAAAAAGCTCTGAGAAGGTAATATGCAAATTGAGAACAAAAATATACCATGACTTATGGCCTGCTGTAAATAACAGAAGCGCGCATCCAAAAAAAATCAAATTTTTTAAATGCATGTTTTAAATTAATAAGGTTTAATACTTTATACGGCAATACACGACCACCTTTAAGTATTAAACGATAAGGGAGTGGGGCGTCATAATGAGCCAAAGTTTCGTAGATTTCAAATTACAGTTCAGTTTTCTTGCACAAACATCATTCAGGAATTCATTTTCCCATCTGAAGAAGTTTCCCATATTTTTAAATAGAGGCACTTAAAATGCTCATTTTCAGGTAGTGCCTACCTTTCTTAGTAAATACTTTAGTTTTTATATCTATCATGTTTTATATTTTCTTTTGTGTAACGTCTTTCTCGCACAGACTGAATGAAAATTTTAAGGAAAATGGCACAGAATCAACACTTTTCGAAATGCTAAAGAAAAACATAACTAAAAAAAAATTATGCCGAGAGTAATTCCACTACGAAATTTAAAATCTGTAGCTCGAAAGGTTTGTAAATGGGATTATGATAAGAAAAACTGGACCCTCCCTCCCTACAAAAAAAAAAAACAAGAATGCCTCGTTCATAATGCCGTCTCCATCCAGAGTTTTTGATTTGAAGGGGGGATGGGGGAGCCAGATATATGAATAGTAAAATGGAGCAGGCAAGAGGAAGAATGGGAATAAGTATAAAATTGAGTTTGTGATCCGTAACCCTCACTACTTCTATAAGATGTTCATGGTTAACTGAGCGCATTTGAAAGTCCTGCTTACGATCTACTATTTGTTCTCTTCAGTTTGTATTATTCGGCCGTATGTAAAATAGCCATAGGCCCAATGACATTATGCATGAGCTAGTACAATAAAAATTTTATTGCTACTAATATGCCAATTCGTACTCTAAATAATGTATAAAGAACATAAACAATAACTAGGTTTGCCATGTATTTAATCACTATACCCGTAATATAACGTAAAATATTGGAAGCATTTTTTTAATTGGTTGCCAACTTAACGCGAGCCAGCGTTTAGTTGTCTACGGTAGAATGTACGTATGTAGTTAACGACAGTGTTTTTTTTAAGTTTATTTCAAAAGTGGCTAATCTACCATCAACAGAATATAAGGCATTTTAAAAGTGGTTAGTTCTACAAAAAAAAATACCCTGCGTCATTAAAGTATGTGTAAGACTGTGCTTAAAAAACTGGATTCAATAAACAAGAACATATTGATATAACTAATGGACCTACTTTCCTTAAATGGGTACAAATATTTTTTTTATGAAGTTCTTAAAACCTTAGATGGTAGGTAGACCTTGGCGTATCGTCGACAGCAATATTATTAAAAACAAAACCAGAAAAATACGCAACAGTAGTGAGACGATTATAATACATGCCTTGCCCGAGACGTGAACACACAAATCCTTGTAATATAAGCTAGCGTGCAATCAACTCCATTACGGAAGTCGAATTCGGTGCATCAACTTCGGATGTAATCGGTATAATATTTTGAATGGTAGGGTTCACTAAACTGAAATAATTAAAGGGCCTTCATTTTGAAAATAAGAGCCTGATACATTTCAAACTTACAAATTAATATGGCCTAATACAGCCAAATTTGGTGGGAATAGGTCGTTTGTTTCCGCGATATCTGACATGAAAACTTTATTTTTTATGTGGGACTATATTACAAAATGGCGATAAAATGAAGCACTATATGACAAATTTGGTGATTGCAATAGATTCTGCCGGCATAAACAGTTAAATTGAAATTTGTTTCGAAGTTTCTTAGCTATAATTCACCAATTAAAATGTTTATATTTCCGCCATCTTGAAAATAAGCGTGACTCACTTAGAAAACATATAAATTTACATGACCTGACGTAATGTTACTTGTTTGCACAATTAAGTGGGAAATTGTTGTTTTTCTCAGGAGTTAAGATGAACATTTTAATTTATCTTGTGATGCTACCTTAGAAAATGAAGGACAAAAGAGACTTAGTGTGGATACATTTGATAGTTATATTATATACTGCAAGCATAGAAGTCAAATTGGAATTAATTACATGGTTTCGACGATATCTCATACTAAGCTTAAATTACTATGGCCGCCATTTTGAAAAAAGTATCTCAACTACTTAAACATACCTGTTTACATCACCTGCAGCAGTAATACATGTTTGCCAAGTGTGGTATGAATCGCTCAATTGTTACTCGAGATAAGACATAAAAACTTTATTCGTGTGGTGCTTTATACAAAATGGCTGGCAAAATTGGCTATGTGTTGGCATGTATGATTCTTGAAATAGATACTTTCAGCATATCAATTTACATGGCATGCCGTTGTGCTAATTGGTCGAAATTGGTAGAACACTATGGTATACATACTAAAAATACCTAAAATATTTGTACTGTACTGCCGCCATTTTGAAAACAAGTGCATGATACATTTTAATTTTATATGTATACGTGGTTTAACCTAGTATTACTTACGTGCCAAATTTGGATAGAATCAGTTGAGTAGTTTGAGATTATAATGTAAAGGTTTAATTTTTCATGTGATGCTGTCTTCCAAAAGGGAGAATTAACAACACTATCCATCTATAAATGCAACGCTGTAATCGTGCACTGCCAACATACAAAATTTGGTTTAAATCGATAGAATAGTTTCCAAAATGACATATCTCCATAAATTTTTTAATGACTGCCATTTTGAAAGTAAGCTTAAAGCTTGGTCGAAAAATATAAAATTCAGATGCCGTTACTAAGTACTATATGTGTACCATATTTGGTGAAATTAGGTTATCGTGTACAAAAGTATATAAAGAGGATGATATACAGGGGGGGGGGGCACACACTGTACAGACACACAAACAAGAAAGTGATCGCATGAGCCTTTCTTTCCTTCGGAAAGTAGGTTAACAAGACAAGGTTGTTTGGTATTACCAATCACGTTTTCAAATATGTAAGATTTCCGTTCTACATAATACTATTCACCGATTTGTTGCTTAATCGCAAGTAGTTCCTGATGCCTGTAAGGAAAATCACTTCAAAAATTCGATTTTTGAGAGCGTATATCTCCCCAAATAATCACTCTAGGGAAAAGTATATATACATTTTCGTCAGGAATCACCTCCCAGAGTTTGTCGGTGATTTTTAGTTACACACTATATAATCGCTGATCGGCATGGGGCACTATTTTAACCTGTAGGTTTTCAAAGGACGGAATAAACATTTCACATCCCATAATAATAATTATTATTATTATTATTCTCCCTTTTTGTAAATTCTGTTATCACAAGTCTATAGATACGAGAGCATTACATCACGTTATAAATATAATATTCCCATTAATATTTTTACTACACTGTTGTAAATTAACATTCTGCAAAGTGGCCTACATTTGTTTATAGCCTGGTGCAAAGCGGCGAATCAGAAGACGGGAATAGTCTGGTACCAGCCCCGGATACTGAGAAAAGACGTTCGCACATACGTTCATAAGTTATCAAGTATCTATCGCCTGACGAGTTGGTACGCACGTAATGCCAAACTGAATGTCCAGGAATACCGGCCTAGAAATGTCATCCGTGGCTTACCTGGGACTCGAACACAGAAACGCGCGATGTGAAGAAGCTGTATCGAGCTCGACCACGGAGGTGGGAAAAATAATAAGAATGCCTCTGTGTGAGAGGAGATCATGCATGACAACTTTAGTGCTCTTGCAATCTAATGAGGCGATTACTCATTTCTAATGGGAATATAAATTGGTGCCGGATGAGTCAACTCAACATGGTTACAGCAGAAGAGATAATTCGAGGATGACCCGTGCGATGATCGCAAATGAAGTATTATTATTGTTATTGTTATCAGGATGGCGAACGATGAGGCATGAGAATGTTAGGCAAGTGTCCACTCTACAAGGATGAAGATCGAAATAATGAGAGAACACCATCTCGAATTATGGCAGTAGAGCACAATATTTAATATGAAATGATAACTAATAATCATGACAATAATTAATTTAGATGACCAATCCCAACAATTTTGAAAACTGAAAACTAAATTAATTCGGCTCATGCGATTATTTCGAACAGCAATGGAAATACCCTCATTTATTTAATCACAAAGCCGCACAGATAGGAGTAGGTCTACACGTATACAATCCTTCCAAAGTACAGTACATTTCAAGCAAAGCTTGCTATTGTGTTTCTCACATAAAGAAGAGCAGCGCAACTAATCAAAATCATGAAGTCTGTACTTCCCGTTGTATTATTTTTTGTCTGCTTGAAATTGCATTTAAAAAGGTATATGCAACTGAGATTTGCATAGAATTCGAGCTGGTCAATTTTGCATTGCGTAATTTGCGACTTCGTAAGCTTAAATTCAGAAATTACGGGCAGCAATTTGTTGCGTCATTTGAGGCAAACACCAATGCAGTTGCATCCAATTACCGAAAAAAGAGCTTCAAAATTTAAATTGATATATATATATATATATATATATATATATATATATATATATATATATA
>NQII01000614.1:558722-580585 GCA_002778355.1 Clitarchus hookeri | reverse complement strand
AGTACAGCACAATGCTTTACAACTAACCCATAAAAGTAATTGATTGGCTCACATAAAATATTTGTACAACTGCGTTCAATATAATGCACTACAGAGATGTATTAATTATAAATTAACACTATAACCTCCAATAAATTAACCATCTAACCTTCACAAGCATCACTCGAGGAACCAGCCAGCTCTCACGTACCTGAAACAATAGAAGATGCCGTGTTGTAGTGTTTGCTCTAAAATTTTCGAACAATAAATTTATTGCATGCACAGTTCGTAAAACAATTTTCACAAAGTCACGTCAATTCATCAACAACTTTGCTGCGTTAGAAACAGTTCGTTAATATTTCC
Organism: Clitarchus hookeri; assembly: GCA_002778355.1. Classification (NCBI taxonomy): domain Eukaryota; kingdom Metazoa; phylum Arthropoda; class Insecta; order Phasmatodea; family Phasmatidae; genus Clitarchus; species Clitarchus hookeri. Next base: position 580,243 of record NQII01000614.1, on the reverse strand, counting down.
ACACTAACACGTGCCGTGTGTCCCAGTTTCGGCAGTAAACAAACAATTACACCCTACACAACCTTTCTGCATTGCCTTAAGACAAATACATATATGAACAAAAAATGTTTTAATGAGTCAATGGAACTATTTTTTTATATATATTTCAATTACTATTTTAATATTTTAACAGTTTTTCTTTCACAAACTTCATGACCCATTTTATACACATACATAAGTGTGTGTGTGCGTGTGTGTGTGTGTGTGCATAAACAGATGGTCGTATAATATGCAGACACACATATTAATGACGCAGTATGAGAAAAATTATCGGCTCAGGATTACTTCAGAAGATAACCATAACCCGAGATAAATTCCACTCTAAACCAGTGATGCGAAAAGCCACGCTACTGCCAAAGGAATCCGGAATTCTCAAGATGGGCACTTTAAGAATGCACCGTTCGAAACTATTTTCAGATAAACATCTGAAACTTAAATGCAGGGAGTTTTAAATGCACAGGATGTCATTAATTTCCAATTTTTGGTATCCTTACGTAATTAAAATTTTCAAGTCTCGATTTATTTTTTATATGGATAGGTCTAAAGTAATTTCAGATTTACGGCATTTAGATGGTCGCTGCAGGACCGGCAAACGACTTAAAGAAAGTAATATAACTTTTATTCGCTCTCGAATGCTAGCCACGCGTGTGAAACTTAAGGAGCATAAATCATCACCCGCGGTAGATTCTATTGCAACATAATAACTTCTGGCTACAGAGTTATGCAAAGCAACGGAGAAGTCGCTCGGTCTTGCTGTAATGGCCCCGAAAGTGATTTGCTGGGCAATAAAGCATCGTCGACAATTATAAAATCAGCCAGTTTCTGCGGGACCTGGAANGCCCCGAAAGTGATTTGCTGGGCAATAAAGCATCGTCGACAATTATAAAATCAGCCAGTTTCTGCGGGACCTGGAAACCGCGCAGCAAGCGGTACACCGACTTGGGGGCAGCCGGTTGTTAAACAAATCTGCACTCCTGAAATATTCCCANAAACCGCGCAGCAAGCGGTACACCGACTTGGGGGCAGCCGGTTGTTAAACAAATCTGCACTCCTGAAATATTCCCAGGGATTTAAATTACAAGCTGCTGGTTGGGAGGTCCGGTCGTGTAAACGCAAAGCTAACACACGCGCATTACATGCGGATAAGTTCGAATCCTGCAGCGAGCAGCTTCAACTCTAATGTAGCGAGGACATAATAAAAAAATTTCGCAAATTCAGGCCTCAAGCACCACTCCCGAAAGAAATTATTCCTCGAAAATAAAATCAGCCGCACATTTCTTGCAAACACTTTCACAACTGACAAAAAAAAAATTTTTATCGCATGTTTTGAGAACTTTACACAAAAACCAGTGAACACCTCGATAGCAGACATATGATAAATCTTTTATAATGCAAAACTTTCCCAAAATAAATTTAACTTTATGAACTTAAAAATACCGTAACGCCAGGGCAAAGGGAGCACGATCGTCGACTGTGCGTTGATGTGAAGCCATACGTTTGCCAACGAAATATAATGACATTTATTCCACTCTAAAACCAGGCAGATATGTTTAAATCCAAGTGTTTTTTTGCATGTAGGCCGTTCCGNTAATGACATTTATTCCACTCTAAAACCAGGCAGATATGTTTAAATCCAAGTGTTTTTTTGCATGTAGGCCGTTCCGGACAAAGACGAAACTCGGTCAAAAAGAAATTAAAAACACGTCAATAAACAGAACTTTTTGGGAGAAAGTATTGAAACCAAATACATCGAAGTTGACAAGCATGANATTGAAACCAAATACATCGAAGTTGACAAGCATGAAAAATAATAATTTACAAAAAGGTTTTGAGAAATGTATAACGGAATTATGAAACCCATGTCGACCAATCACCATAGTTATACATTATAGCCATTAAATAATTTGAACCACACTAAATATTTTACATTATTTAATATGCTACGTTATTAGAAGTTGACATTAAATGCCTCATGGATTTTTCACGGGGGCCGCGTCATATGAACAATCCAAAAACACTTTATAGAGATAGGTTTAACGCTACCGTAAAAGTAAACACAGCAAGGTGACATCGGTATTGCAGCCCTATTCAAAGTCCTCCACTATTATTTCTCGGGGTTAATCTTTGTGTGAAATGCTAAAAGAGTGAAAAACTACCACGTCTGAAATTTTCAACCGGAAAATAAGACAATGGACAGAATTTCGAAGTTATGATTTATTTCAAGCACGTCCATAATTTTGCTTTCAGGTAGTAGCAATGAACTCAATTCACATTGAAGCACAAGAACCAAAAAGATGCGAATTTATGCATACGCTAATCAAGTCGATCAGAGTGGACCTGCGACTATTCACATGGCTAAATAGTTTTCCGCGCTTTCAGTGTATCCACGTTATCAGATTATTTATCGTGCATGTTTGTCACATTTAACAATCCAATCACAGAGGTCCAGCATTTAATTGCGAACCAGACCAAATTGTTTAAAAGACTTCCTTGTCTTAGTATAAAAATGTTTTCCGTTCAGATAATTATGCATTTCTAATGTTTTAAGATGTTATTTCGCAAAACTCAGCACGCTAACTCTACGTACAAAGTGTACCATCCACACAAAAACAAAAAATAAGTCTGATACCTACTGCTGATGTTTTTTTTCTGCCTTTTATATGGTATAAAATCCACTATTATTTTCGATTACCTAATACTAATGTCTACAACAAGGGTTGCTCTGTAACATATTTTTCAACAGAAAAACCATGAAATTGCCCAGGCCCGCTCATGTATACGTAATATTTTCAAAATATCCTAGCGTATGAAAAAATATGAAAAACAAATATTTTTTTTTTGTATTTATGATAGAAAATTTAATACACATAGGATAAAAAAAGAATGTAAGCAAGCTAGGCATCGCATCCAACGATCTTATATACAGAGGATGGACAAAATAATATGAACACCTGACATATACACAATATTTATTTATTAATAAGGTGTTGGGCCACCATTTGCTTTTAAAACAGCTGCAATTCTTCGCGGAATAGATACGTAGAGTGTCTGAATAGTTTCCAACGGAATGTTGTCCCATTCTTGTGACAAAACATCCACCAATTGCTTCAATGATGTTGGAGATGAAAATCTGCTCCTCACTCTCTGCTCTAAAACACTCCCCATAACGGTTCAATTATGTTGAGGTCTGGCTCCTCAAACCAAGACTGAAACTTTTTGAATGTGTGTATGGGTGCATTATCATCTTGGAATACAGCAGTGTTTGGCAGCAATATGCTAGTCATATGAACTTCTTCATTGAGGATGTCGAGATATTCATTCGCAGTAATNTAGCAGTGTTTGGCAGCAATATGCTAGTCATATGAACTTCTTCATTGAGGATGTCGAGATATTCATTCGCAGTAATCCGGCCAGTGATGTGAATGAGAGGACCAGCCACGATATAGCCGCCCAAATCATAACGGAACCTCCCCCATGCTTGACTGTAGGAAGCAGGCAGTCCGGATCGTAGGCTTCTTTTGGGTTTCTCCATACATAAACCCGGCCGTTTGTAGGAAACAATGTAAACTATGATTCATCGGACCATACAACATTCTTCCAATCATCAAGTGTCCAGGTTTTATGATCGTGGCACCACTTCTATCGCAGCTTAGCGTTGGCTTCCGTTATAAAGGGTTTCGCAATTGCAGCCCTTCCATGAATGTTAGCTTTGTGGAGCTCCCGCCGTACTGTTTTTGTCGAAACAGTATTACTCAAGTGAGTGTTGAGTTCTGCTGTCACTTTTGCCGCGGTAGTTTTATGTTGTCTGGCCACAATTCTTTTTAATGTTCGTCGGTCTCTGTCAGTTAACTTTGGGTTTCGCCCACTATTCCTCTTCGCCGATGATGTTTTACCATGTTTTGTGTATGCTGTCATTACCGTGGATACTGTCGCTCGTGAAACGTTAAACAATTCAGCTGTTTTCGTCACAGACGCTCCCGCTAACCGAGCACCAACGATTTGCCCTCTTTCGAAGTCTGAGAGATCACACATTTCACCGATCGCTTGTTTTAACCGTCGCAGAACAAAGCGTATAATACACTGAAATATAACCTACAAGACTTGGCACGTAAACTGTGCAATACATACGCGTCGCATTATTTACACGGAAGCAGTGTTGCCAACATGCAACAAAATGTACTATATTGCATGGTGTTCATATTATTTTGTCCATCGCCTGTATATATGTATATATATAACGGAACAAACGCTAAGTAAATTAAATAAGGAAAGGCGGCCAAACATGGCGTAAAAAAATACACGTATTGGAAATAAAGGCAGTTCTCCAGAAGTAATTTTCAAACACATTCAATGAAGATGGTAGTAGAGATAATCGATTTGAGCCTACCAAGTTGTAGCCCAGCACTGAAAAATCATGACGAGCTACTGTGTATAAAACGATATATTATCATGGGGCCTTGCTCACAATAACATTTCCTGAACTAAACGTTTTCAAAGGTTCATTGGTTGCTGTGGCACTTAACGTTACTACATCTTCCAGCGCAATTACACAATCTTGCGACCGCCATAAAAACACAACTCAGTAGAATATTACTCGGAACTATTTACTGGTTGTTGTTGCAAAATAGATTCCAACCATCAACACTGCACACCGCCAAGCAGGAGGCAAAGGAAACTGGGCGGCCATGAATGCGGGTAGCGATGCAGAGGGCACTAGTCTTGCTAGATGGGTATTCCAAACAAGAACATGGACAGCTCTTGTAAGGAATATCCTACACGTAAAGACTCAGCAGGTACGACAAGCAAGATAAAAATGGAACTGAGCGATCATGGACGTGGAAAGTTGTGGAAAGGTAGGGCGCGATTTTTTTCAGGATATTCCAACTAGGAACCTACATGGTCACTGGGAGGAGCGTTCTTTATTAGACTCAACGCCATTTACATAGGCGCAAAGAGCAGAGGTTGAAAGATATTTGGATTGTGCGGGAAAATAATGGGCTTTGCAGGCTATTCCGACCAGCAGATACCCGTGAGGAATATACCCGAGGTAAACTACATTATCGTGATGATTAAGACGCAGTACTGATACCATTTTTAATGACGCCATAGAAGGTTCCTAAGCTCGTTTGCAAAACGCAGAGGGAAAATGGGTTCTCTCAACTGTTGAAAACATGTCGCTCCAGCTTTGCATGTACTTGCCTCTGAACATAAATGGCCTACGCTCGCACGAGAAGATGATGCAGCAGTCGCTTCGTGGAATACGTGGCGGCCCCTTGCACGACTGACATTCTTCAGTTAGAGCTGTCGTGTCGGACGGCGACAACAGAACACAGCAGGGTTGGCGTGGAGAGAAGAATGCCGCAGCCCGTCGATGGACCACCTTTTAAGCACCAAGACTGGCGTGTTGAACTACTTTCATATTTCTGCATTTATCCTCCGAATTTACTCTACAGTTTGACACAAGTGGTCAGACAATTGCGACAAATCGTTTGTATGACCTTCATGTACCGTACGCTCTAACTGAAGATTTAGTTAATTAGCCGTTTACCGGCGAATCAGTGGCATGTACTGAGGGTTTNATGTACCGTACGCTCTAACTGAAGATTTAGTTAATTAGCCGTTTACCGGCGAATCAGTGGCATGTACTGAGGGTTTTCTGCCAATCCCGCGCAATTCATAAGGTAGCGGTAAAAAAATTATTATTTAATGAGTAAATACCAACATATTATACGAACAGTAGAATCATGCTGGTTTTTAAGTNGCGGTAAAAAAATTATTATTTAATGAGTAAATACCAACATATTATACGAACAGTAGAATCATGCTGGTTTTTAAGTGCAGTAGTTTCAACAGATCTTTAGTGAAATTCACTGATTTGGAGCAGTTTTGACTACTTATATTTCTGTGAGTGTATTTCGAGTTAAACTCTAGTTATGTGACTTTCGGCGAGATGACATTTTTGAATTGATATTATGCTCCTGAATGAATTAAACAACGCTACGGACTTTTACTTGCATTACATTACCCTTGTTTAAATTGACTTGTATGTCGTTTAGCAGCTCGCAGGGTGCAACCACCTACACATTACGCGTAGTGCTTTTGTGCGTGCGCATGCGCCACGCAACACAGTTTTCTCGCCCAACTCTGTACGTAGTGATTTTCGACAACTACTTGCGCCAACTCCGAGCGCATAAACAACGCGGATAATTCCGAGCCTTAAATATGTTATTTCGTGTGGCGTGTGTGTGTGNCGCCAACTCCGAGCGCATAAACAACGCGGATAATTCCGAGCCTTAAATATGTTATTTCGTGTGGCGTGTGTGTGTGCGCCAACGAGGCAGCATCGGCTCAAAACGGGCGCCCATTATTCAATTACGGCGATATTTGTTTANTGTGTGTGTGTGCGCCAACGAGGCAGCATCGGCTCAAAACGGGCGCCCATTATTCAATTACGGCGATATTTGTTTATGTATACGGGACGCCGCGCCGTTAGTCACGCCGGGAGACCCCCGCGTCGAATCTGGCCCCGCCGCCCGTCGTTTATCTGGAATTAAGACGGTAAAAAAAGTACATAAATACGTATTATATCTCCCGGAGGCCCGGGGTACTTGCGAGCATTTTTTTCCCCAGAGCTTCTGTCTATTTCCATAACTTGTCGGAATCGGGGCCGCGTGGCAGGGGCTCCATCATGTAAATTCCGTCGACGGGNGTCCCCGTTTCCACGAGACTCCTCGGACGAGAACCCCGGCGTCGTAAATTAATGGTGATTTTCTTTTGACGTAACCGAACAAGGAGGAACGCGCAGATGTAGAGTTTAGTGGCCACATAGTTAGGCGCACTACCACCGGATTTTGATGTACAGGATGTTCAGGATTTCGAGTCCAGGGTTATGTGTGTTCACTGTACAAAATCGAGCCAGAAAACCTAAATAAAAAAACACTCAGTTTTACGTTGTACTGCTATGCAAAAATTAGCTGAAGGCAACGAGTATAAGGGGCACATAAGTGAACCGGGTTCGATTCCCGACGGGGCCGCATCCCGGATTTTCGCATCTGGGAATCGTGCCGGACGATGTCGCTCGTCAGCGGGTTTTCTCCCGTTTCCTCCACGTTTCACCCTCCTCGGCTCTCTNGGGGGGGGGGGGGGGGGGGTTGGAGCTGGGTTGATGGTCGGGCAACCAACCTGTAATAATGTGTGTAAGGCCAGTAATGGGTGTAAGGCGACGGGGAGGGCTGAAAATGACCTTGGTAAAAGCCGGTAGCAGATCCCGGTGTGTAGGGAGTGTATAGATTCAGCACCCCAGAGTGCCTGGTTGGGCAGTCGTGACTACGGGAATGACTATCCTAGTTCGGCCATCCCCTTGGTGAAGGCCTACGTGGTGGTTACCGGCCTTTAATTGGGTGTAAGAGCAGATCGGCGTGAAGTGGTGTAACCTTCTTACTGAACCTTCAGCCTGACCCAACTGTTGCTGGCTCCGGTGTAGGGCTCTTCGCCCCAACTGACGAGCTCCGGTGGGACCTTCTCGACCTTAGGGAAGGATTTGACCCTGTGCTGCTGCGTGGACCGAGACACGGTCCCTGAAATGGGGCAGCGATGCAAATATATAGCCTAGCGCTGCTCAAGTCCATCTCCACCTCCTCGAAAGGTCAGGGCCGGAAACACGGTGGCAAAGCCGTGGCTGACGGAGTGAGGACGATAATGGACTAGTGGCGTCCCCAGCAGTGCACTGGCGATTAGCCACGGTGAGGTCATGTGCGGCTTTCCAGAGGCTGCATATGTCCCTCGCCTGCGGTGATGACCCGCGAGCCGAGTGCACAACCCCAACTGAGGCCCTCGGGTAGATCTCGGGGTGGCGGAGCTCCGCAGAAGGGACTGCCTGGTGTCCTGGAGGAGTTTGGCTTCTCCTGGGTGAAGCTCAGTGTGCATGGTATAGTCGTGGTGACCCAGGGGATCGGTGTGAAGCCCCGGCCATTGGCCGTGCTGATCGTGGGTCGGACTCTGGGTGGCATTGGTTGAACCTCCCGCTGGGAGGAGGCCTGGAGGCGGGTATTTGCTTAAAGGGCGCCAACGGCGGCACGCGCGGCCTCAGTATCCGGGGAGGTAGAGGGCATTCCCTCCCTCCGAACCTCCACTACACACAGTGCTAGGTTTGGTGACGGGCTCTTGTCGCTCGAGTAACCTTCGGGGAATCAAAGCGGCGTGTCGACGGACCCAATTTCGATGGGTTGATGCTCGCTAATGAAGGGACGACGGTCTGGTCCGCCTAGTAAGAGGACTCGTTCACGAAGCGCGTTCGTAGAGGTTGGATAGTGCTCGGCCCCATCAAGGTGACGCGTGCAGATTCAACTCTGTACGATGCTATTGATAGGTGAGGTGGTATCCACGCCCGTCCACCGCGATTGGAAGGAGCAAAATCTCCTTCTATTGGATTGCATTCAACTTCAGCCAATTAAAGCACTGCGGTGCCAATTATTGTCTGTGTTCAGATATTATGGGACTGGCCTGTGTGCACAGCATGGATTACTCAAACATCTGAAGTGGCAAAATAATGCCTTACGTGGCTATGTGGCTGTATCAAAAATAGTGCTGGGCGCTGTAAACACCGTTGTTGTCTGAATTTTACTCCTGTTTGAACCTAAACGGTGGAGGCACGGGAGACTCGACTGCCCACACGCTGTACAAGATAGTTCAGGTAAGACGTTTATAGAGAGGGGTTAATACCACTTGTTTACACAATATATATATTATTTGGCGTCTATATTTCGGTATGACTCGTTGGAGCCCATTAGTAGTTCGGATGCCACTCTGCGGATGGCCTTCCAACGTAAAACCCGAAATTAAAATTCAGTCACGCCGGATGTTTGGCTAAGTCGTAGCTGATTTAGCCTCCTCACAACACTGGGGTGGTCATAAACTGAGTTCGGCCACCGAGGACCGGGAAATAACGCTTGCCAAGTTGTTCAGAAACATGCAATTTTTGTGCAATGAGCATTTAAATTCATTAGTAACAAGCCGTTTACGCAAGACCATGCTTTCCTCGTGCAGTCGTCACGACCGCTAATAGGGAGCGTGCCGAGATCCGTCAGAGGTTAGCAAAATAAATATGTCTTACCCTACCACCTCAGCTTATGAGTGTATGATACATAAATGGGCAAAATACACAACATTCTATACTTACTTGATGGTCGAACTGGAATAAAATAAGGAGTATTAATAGCACAGAACAAGTTTCACAATCTTTGTAAGAATGGTTTAACTAGATTAGTGAATTACTGTACAGTTATTTTTGAGAGCGTGGAAATATGGTTTAAAGCGTAGCTCAAGTAAATAGCCAAAGGATTGTGTCTGATAAAATAATGAGACCAGCAGAAATACATATAATAGCGATGTAAAGAGTTATTATCAATATTACCTCTTTTTTCCCAGGAAATAGATAGTAGAACGTTTTTTTGTATATCTGTAATCCCTTTTCTCAAAAATAGCTTTCAAACCCTTACAGTGTACAGATTTATAAAGCCTTGTAGGGAACCAGGAATTTTATACCTTAGTTTCCAATACTATTTAATGGTTTCTTAAACAATTATAACTTTGCAAATTTTAGGGCTGTACATACCTGTATGGCCATTCAATCGATTTAAATCGAATTACATAGGGTCGTGTAATAACACATAGATAATAATAATAGACATTCAGTTTTTTTTATATTCTGCCATTTCGGTAGTACCAAACGCAATTTAACGCTTATGTATTGTTTAGGCTCCATTAATAAACTCTTATATTAAGCCCACTATTGATTTAGATGTGTAGGCAGCGCAGAGTGAAAATAAAGTTATCTTTAAAAATCTCTAGATATTGTTCTAAAAAGTATGTGTTTTAATAACTGGGTGGTGATACTACACTAGAAGACATTTAACCGATTTCAACCAAGAATTTTGTATAAAGTTTATCTATGCAGTTTTGGCATTATAAACTCGTCTTTTCCCTTATCTTGGGACACACTTAATACGTGAAAAAGTTATATAATATGCAGCTAAAAAACTGTTTAACAATGATTGCCATCAACTGTGATATGCAAGTAGTAATGTGAAGTAGACCCAATATATTATTAGATAACGTATTCCGAAATCCGAGCCTTCCAATTGTTGGTGTGCTACATTATGTTTCTGGAACCATTCCACCGACTGGGACGAAACTTTGTACATGAATAGTATCCAGTTCCTGTAATAAATTTTCAACTTTTTTCTGTCATTTTGGGAGATAAATACACTCTGAAAATGTAGGCTTTATTTCGAAAACCGATCAGTTGATTATCACAAATTTTGGCGTGTTATTATACTATGGAGCAAACCACAACTTATTTTTAAATTATGTAAGCTTACTGTTACAAAATGGTAGCCATTAAAATTTTTTGTGAGCTGTCTCTTGAACGATTTATCCTATTGCTAAAGGGCATTCTGTGCGATACGAAACCACGCATTTTCGAAGCTGCGTCCCTGTGACCAAATGTTTTTTTAAAATAGCATTTATATGTAAGTAATTACATTAACCAGTAGCTGAGGATTTATTCTGGCGACAACACATTAAAAATTATTTCCAAGCAATCACTTTTAGGGAATAAAAAAAAGGCATAATACATATTATTTAATGTGAGAGTAGATGGTCATCAAAACAGTCAATATCCATTCGGGGTATTATGCCCCTAAATTATATGCTGTTACGGTCAATACCGAACACATAACTGTTTGCAAAGCAACGAATTTTGCTTGGACATCGAGGTTGTTATTCAATTAAGTCCAAATCTCGGGCAACTTAAATTATATCCTTTTTTAAGAGTGACTTCATCAAGACAAAAAAGTATTACGCTATTAAAAAATAAGCTGTAAATCTTAGGAAAGGAAAATATTCTCACGCTATTTTAGATAAATAGAACACAAACTATGTAATAAAAAGAAAACTGTGGTCCCAAGCCCAAAATATCGTAGTAGTGTCGGATAAGGAGCTGAAAATTACGTCGTTCGGAATGGAGATTACGGTGAGGGTGGCCCTCCTTAAGCCTGAAGTGTGCGTATTCACGTCCCAATCAGCTGGAGCGCTTCTCCTACTCCGGTGTCGGGATTCCTGCAGACGACGTCGCGGCATAATAAATACATCAATCAGCGTGGCTATACACGGACCAGCGGTTCTTCGTCTTAATGTCCCAGCTGGGCGGCTTCTTGTCGTGGTCCTCAACGCCCCAGGCTTGACTGAAGACCGCACTCCCTCGCCTTAAATGCTTGGACTTGACTTTCGTCCCTAGTCAAACACGTTGCCGATGGGAAATCGTCCACGAAATTTGAAGCGTTTGCTAACGCAGCAAAAAATAGTCAAAACTGGTAAAAACCACAATACATTAATATTGGTTCTATACAAGTATCAAGTTTCGTTAATTTGCGCTGGATGTCACACAAATGGAACACCGGTACGTCTTCAACGCTGTAAAAAAAACTTGCTATTTGTTTGTTAATTATACGTTTTATTGGAAAGAATTCGTGACGCATATTTGCAAAATAAAATGTAAGCAATTTTGAGCATACACGCACAAAGGAAGTAGGCACGCTGCACCTCAAGAAACAATAATATTCATTAACGTAAAATTATTTTAATTCCCATAATTGATTCTTATATAATTCTTAATAATATTCAATAAGACATAATATTTGCTTACAAAATTTCAAAACGCTTGCATTCCGCTCGCGTGAACTACAGAATTATTGGTTAGGTTTTTTTTTTTTTAAATACGCTGTCTAGACCGTTAAAGATGGAACAATATCATGCAGTAAGGAATTGTGTAGAATAAACAGACCTAAAAAAAACTCCGCGGTAGCATATATATATATATATATATCTATAACAGAGAAATACTAATAAGCGTTGCGGAAGTGTGCAATTCTAGTCTATTATATGAAATTTCCCTGAAGTAGTCATTGTTAACGGTTGAATCTACTATGTTATCTGGTATTGGTAGACCCATATTTTCTATACTTTTTTTTCCTGGCAATGTCTGCACTTGCTTTTCAATTTCAATGAGTGCAAGGCTAAAAACTTCGTCATTGAATGTTGCTTGCGAATCAAATGGCAAAAACGCTTATTAGTATTTCTGTGTGTTATATATTTATATGTGTGTGTGTGTGTGTGTGTGTGCGTGTGTGCGCGCGCGCGCGCGTGCGCATGCTACCGCGGAGTTTTTTTGGTTTTCTTTTATTCTACACAATTCTTTACTTTATGATATTGTTCCATCTTTAACGGTTTAGACAGCGTATTGCAAGAGAGCGCGCTCGCGGCAAACTTTTTTCCGAGTTGATTCACTATTATCATCACTGCTTATTCCTTATGTTACTTTACGTAACAAAATATATACTAAAACCTGGTCAGAGAACATAGCTATGAATTAAAAAAAAAACACGTAAATAGGATACGTGGTTCTCGAGTGATAAGCGCAATAACAGACAGAGAGACGTTGAGTTTTATAATATGTATAGAAGATAAAAGAACCCACATCAGAATTAACAGATTTCATTTTAAAAACTACCGCGCAGTTAAAGTTATTACTCTACTGAACGCTTGAAAATAAAAGTACGACACACACATTTATGCCACAGAAAAACGTTTCACAAGGCGAAAATTCTACCAGAAGAAATAACGAACAACCAACAACACTTATTCTCCCCTTCACGTAAAGTTTTTCTAGTAAAATTTGCACCGATACTTCATGATAACGCACAAAAAAAAAAGAGCTATAACAATTTGGTGGTCGCGGTGGAACGCTAGTGGTACACACCGTTTCCATTGCCGTGAGTTCTGAAGACAGTCGCCATTCCTTTGACACTCCCGTTCTTTCTTTCGCTCTCGCACACCCATCTCTTCTCCCGTTCCCTCGGCACGTCCCCCATCTTATCGCGGCTTATTTCCTCAAAACCATCCTGCAAGCTCTCGGCAGCTTAAGTCTGCTAACGGGGGCACTAGTGAAAATTTTAGTGCGAAAGTTTTCGCGGCGTGCGGAGACCATTTAAGAGAGCGCCGGGCCCGTCGTTTTAACAGGCGGTACATATTTTCAGCGTCAGGGGAGAAAGGGGAAACGACGAGGACCTCCCAGAAATACGCGCGCGCGCACGCACACGCACACGCAGGCACGCACCGCTCGTTTAGGTCGGGCCGCGCCGAGATAACGCAAAGTTTGCGCAAACAACGCTCGCAATCTCGGAGCGCTGGGAGTCGCCGACAACACTTTGCGACAAATTAGTTCCGACTGAGATGTGGGCAGACTTTACGTTCCCTCCAGTCCTTTAACAAACTTCTCCTCTCCTCGGCGACTCGCGAGCAAGTTCTCCTCGCGTCTGAAACAGCATCCTTCTGGTTCATCACCCAGCGTCACGACAGCACGAAGAGAAACATAGCGTTCCACGCTCCACGAGAGACGGTGTGGTGTGTCAAGGGTGTTGGGTACAGTCTGTTCGCAGTATCTTCTCACCTTGTTAAATCAGACCTTTGAAAAACTACCCCATGTAGGCGATGACGTGTTTGGTTGTTTTATAATTATGTTATGAACCACAAACGTTTTATACTTGTGTTAACGTAAAATAAATTAAGGTACCTTATTTTTGGTTAAATATAAATGTTATAAATACATTATTTGTAAATTATAATATTTAATTCATAATTAATATTAATAAAAATAGTGATAAAATAGGTATGTTGGCAACGCCTAGTAATAAATAGTTATTGTGCAAAAGATTACTCAGAGCACGCACGAATGCAGTGCGTTGTCCATTTGGTGTAATTTTCTAGACTTAGTTAAGCTTTGTTTGCATGAGGCGGAGGAATATCCTGGAAGTATAACTTTTGCAGGACTTAAGAAAAGTTGGAAGTAACCGTGAATGGGCTATACCAACAAATTAATGACTTTATACTCGTACCAAACATTGTTCAACTTTTGTACGCAGTATATGTGATGACATTTTCCTAGAATAAAAAAATTTTTACTCTTTAAATTTTTTTTAATAATTTGATGTAGAATACTTTTTGTTTTGCTGCGTTTATAGTTAGAAGTAATAACTAAGTTGTACAAATGAAAATTTCACAACGTAAATTAATGCCTTGGGCTACCACTTGACACACATTTAATAACCAAATAGCAGTTCAAATACTTAAAAAAAATGTTTAAAATGCGCAAAAATGTCTTTTTAACTAACAATTTTTCCATATATATATATATATATATATATATATATGACTTCTTATTTCATGATGACATACGTATCACGCAGTAGCCCATGGCTTTAGTTTACTTTGTAAATTTTGTATTTTGTACAACAAATTGCAACAAAACAGAAAAACTTTGAATTAACATTAAAAAATTTAAAAAATATAAAATATACATATATTTTTATTCTAAGAAAATGTCATCACATATAATGCGTACAAGTTGAACAATGTTTGGTACAAATATAAAAATTATTCTTTTTTTTTTTATATAAAACATCTTTAAGTACTCCTTCCTCAGCGAGTATAACGAGGGAAAGTGAAGGTTAGTTTTTTTTATTTATAGCTGTTGTTTACCGATTTAAAAAAAAATCTTCCTGCCTTCCTTTAAAGCCGCTAACGCTACGTACTCACGAATGTGCTTCGCAAAGCACCAGGCGGCTTTACAATTCCCACAGGTGTCACTGAGGTACCTTAACTAATACTTCTACTCGCAAAGAAGATTTAATTGCATATTTCAGTGACTCAGGAATTATGATTAGTAAATTTAAAAAAGTTAAAAAAATTTACGGTGGGGTGTAAAAAGTAGTTACCATTAAAAATATTTCTACCGACTGTGTCAGTCATTAACAAATATATGCATATATACCATAAAATACTTTACTTGACATTTTCCAAAATATTGGCGATTAAATCGCTTCAGGTCCAAGAAAAAGTGGCAACTCCATGAAATATAATTGTATCTAAAATCAAGTCCGGCCTAGATTGTAACTAACTATGAATTTTCATTGAAATATTTCAGCACTACCTCAGTTGATTAGGGGGCCTGCATTCAATCCAAATACAAGCAAGAATGTGATATTACCAGAAAGGTAATCAGACAAAAAAACTTAGTGCAGCGACAAAGTATTGTAAATAATTTGGTTTGGTCGGAATCAGCCAAATAATTAAATACATGTGATAACCCAGTAAAAGAAAATTCAAGCCCGCTGTTGTTTTTTTTTTATTGTGCTCCTTTAAAACACTATTACACCAAATTTGGTGGGAATCAATATTATACATTCTAAGATGCCTTAAAGTAGTCAACATTAATTCAGGATCAATCCAATTTTTTATTTTCGCAAAATACACTGCAGATTAAGATTAGTGGCCTAATTCCGTGTTCCTGGCTGTCAGATGGGTGTTAAAATAGAAATGAAATAATTAATTTAACGTAAGCGCATAAATCAAAATTTACAATGCAACAAAACAATACAAGCATGGACCGAAACACAGTACACTATAGAACGGGACACGATATGCAAGGAGCAAAGTCCTGCGTATTTTGCATTGTTACCAGCGTTCTTCGAAAAAGACGGCCGCCATTCAGAGAAATACGAAAGTGTGTTTTTTTCGGGATAGGAAGGCATTTTTGTAATTATTTATTTGGAGAGTAGCCTATGACTTATAAACACGAACAATGCTTTATGTGAAGAAAACTAACGCTAAATAAACCAGCAACTGACGAATCTCCTTTTAATACGACAACCTTAAAAAAAAACCTGATAAATACTTATTTGTCTGGTTACCCATTAGTCTCAGGTGATTTCTGTTCAATGAAGTGGGTTAATTGCGAAGTGAAGTAAGACGATACCCGGGACGTCAACCATGGAGATGGATATGGCAGAGACAATACCTGCCTAGCCACGAAGGCGTGTGTGTTAAGGAAAGGTTTATGTACATTAAGTTACGATTTATAACAATATTTTCAGCTCGATAACAAGTATAGCAGATGCTGCGGTAGCAGATTTTTTCTTCGATGCTATGTACGAATTCAGTACGGTCGTGAAGACGAAGAAGAAAATCCTCAGGATAAAGCTGACCTTGCCATTCTTCGCCACGCCAGAACTCAAATCGAAGCAGTGTGATCATTAAATATGAATACGCATGGGTTAAACTACTGCTGTCTGCCAGTTACGCTCATAAAACGATAAAATACTGCTGTACGGTAACTGAAAAATGCTTCACAGCGAGAAATTAAATTGGTATTTAGATAAATACGCGGCGCGAACAAAAAAAAAACCAAGAATTTAAATATTTGATGTTTATTCACGATTTAAATTGCGACGGAAACAAAACTTAACCAATTGCCACCTCATACACAACATAATTCAATGTTATTTTTAATGCCTTTTTTCCCAGGTGATTTTCCGTTCCTATTCCATGCGGCATTTCCAGTCTTAATAACAGAGTACACTTAAGACCGTTCATTCAGTTAATGTAGGCTTAACCAATAATACATCTTACATTAACTTAAAGAGAATATGCGTACACGTAGCCCAGCGTAAATTAATTTACTCGTAAAAGTGCTGGATAATATTAAAGTTTATATTTTAAAAAAATCAACTCCAACATCACAGAAAGTTTTCCGATCAATCGTTTTTTTTTCCTTCGGCGTTATGTTAAACAACCCTGTGTGACAGGTGAAACGACGAAAATACTTAGATCCTCCTTTTTGTCAACGTCAACATTACCTGTCGTTACCACTCGCAGACGCGGTTCACAAATTTCCTATCCCATGAGCACGACACTGTTTGCATAAGGATGTGTATCTAAAAGCGAACACGCACTTTAGAGACAGACCACCCCTGTAGCTTGCTATTTGGCACTCCCAGCGTTACTGCATGTTTCGTCACCATCTTATGTCTCATTTATAAATTACAGAAAAAATAACTACCTGTTATTAAAATGCGCAAAAGCAAACTGTTCAACGAGATTAAAGTTGTTTATGAACGAACACAGACTGAGGAAATGTACCACAAAGCCATCTTACAATTTTAAGGACAATAAACTAATAAATAAATAAGTATAAATTCACAAAAACAACAACAAAATCGTGAATATATGAAATAATGAGTTGGAACGGCCAGTGCACTGTTTTATTCTGTAACAGGCTATAGTCCATTCACGGTTACTTCCTACTTTTCTGAAGCCCTGTTTAAGTTCTACTTGCATGATATTCCTCCGCCTCATGCAAACAAAGTTTAACAGAGTATATAAAATTACACCAAAGGGACGACGCACAGCAACAGAGCGCACTCAGTTTAATAAAATTCTGCAAAGGAAATTTCTCACTACGCATTACCAACACAACTGTCTTCTCACTTTTTATTTATATTAATTATAAATGAAATACTATAATTTATGAATGAAATGCAATTAAATGTTCGATTTAATAAAAAAAATAAGGTTATTTTATGTTACCACAAGAATAAATGCGTGTGATACAAGACATATTTTGGAAACAAACAAAAACCTCAAGATTGGGGTGATTTTTTAAAGGTTTGATTCAAAACGTGTTTTGTATTGTATTGAAAAGGGCTTATTAAAGTCCCCCGGTGTTTTTGCCGGAAGGTTTATCAGGGGGGACGGCTTGTGAACTAAC
Organism: Clitarchus hookeri; assembly: GCA_002778355.1. Lineage (NCBI taxonomy): Eukaryota > Metazoa > Arthropoda > Insecta > Phasmatodea > Phasmatidae > Clitarchus > Clitarchus hookeri. The sequence goes on along the minus strand of NQII01000614.1, from coordinate 562,542 downwards.
TTATAACGTAACTCAAACTAACACCCATTCTTTACCTAGCATTCGAACCCAGAACATCCAGCATCCCAGACCAGCGGCGCACCAACGGGAGGTCGGCTTTAAAGAGTGTGAAGAAACCACCAATAGACTACGCCAAATTTCTGTAGTTTGCAAAAGAGCTTCCCCGCGATCAGTATGCATCTTATATCAGCTGCGTGAAAATTTCATTTGTTATANTGTGCGGGAGAGGCTCTTGCCTAGGCGAAGCCGAAGACTCGGCCTGCATACGCTCAGGGCATCTTCAAAGGACCGGTCGAATGGGGGTCTTTCGGCGAATGCCCCAGCAGAGGCTTGGTGCAAAACGTGACGCACGACTGGTCCTTTTGCACGACTAGTGGCGGGGGCGGTAGGGGGAAGGAGATTGAATTTCTTGCCGCGGGGGCACAAAGCGTGGACCCCCCCTTACCCCCACCCCCCTCCATCATTCTCTTTCGTGATCCATCCAACCGCCAACTTCTTTGAGCTCCTTACTGGTAAACGTCGCAGGCGTCTGCAGAGGTCAGCAAAGTCTCCAGAGCTGCTGCTGTTTCCTGGAATTCCCATTATTGTCACTTTCAACGGCACTCCAGCAACAGTCTTCATGCTTCTCAAGTCCGGAGGACTTCAGCTATGCGTAACGGCAGCTGGAGGCTGCAACGTTTCAGCATCGCCCGAGTTAGATTTGCGAAACCACCCTTATTGCAGTAGTACTGCGATTAGTTTAGGCTGATGCTTGCCCGAAGCTCACTACAGCAAAATCTTAACGAAATATTGGGGCACAGTTAAAATGATTTCTGTATTTTTTACGAATAATTACAAAAATGTTTGTAAATTTACATACACTCATGTTTGAATTAACAATACATGCATAATGTAAATTGCCCGAGAAATTACAGGAAGAAATGTTAGACCTATTATATCGGTTTTGTACCACGGAACCAGCTTTGATACAATTAAATATATTTTGGCTGAAGAGTGTATTAACTGCAGATGTGCAAACGCAAGAAATCAAAATTACTTCCAAATGTATTCAAAGGTTTTCGCTAACTGGTAGATACACGAACAGTATTATGCAATGTTTATTTATTCAAAGCACATTCATGTTTGGTATCCCGTGGTTCTTGAAGCTGTGATCTAACGAGAGGTTAGGGATGTTCTGTGTTTTCAAAAAAATAATGGAGATTAAGACGGGTTCGCAATGCAAATGAGCACACACTACAGTAAAATTTATCGGTCTCCAGTTGTAATGGTAAACACGGCTTCGTGGTATCTTGGCTCGTTTACTCTCCGAAAATGGAAGCTAAACGATCCGCGTGAACTTACGCTACCGTATTATGTAAATACGGAGAACGGTTCCACGTTTCCTAATCACGGACCGGGTTGGGTGTACGTTAAGAGCTCATTATTTCCGGCAATTTATTTCCAGGTACATAAAGCATCTGAAACTCGAAAGCCAAGGGATTCAGAGAGAGTACGCAGAGACACCGCACTCGAAATATCATTTACCAGTTGGCAATGTGAAGCAATGAGAAGCTCCTGCGTAGCAATTACAAAATCAGCGTAACATAATTTACTGGCGGTGTGCTGTATTAACTATACCTGAACTTTTAACGTCCGTCAGCAAAATCCTTTACGGCGAAACAAAACTAAGGTTGAGAGCGAAAAGAGCACATAAAATTAAAACACTGACAGCACGTCCGCGATTAGAAAGCACACGACTATGCACCTGCAAACACCTTTAATCACGTCTTGACGATACAAGTTTATCAATAAAAGGACGCGAACACAGACCTGATATAATAAAATTATTTTATTTATAAAATACGGGTTTTGAAAAAATCTTTTTCCAGTATTAATTATTTTACTTTGTACATCAAAAATATACTATTTTTGAAACCGTGAATACTAAGCCCCTTTACTTTTTCTATAACAGGCCAGGCCTTTTTGAAAATTACAGGAAAATATATTTCAACTGCGGTGTAATTCTGGATTAAAAATTATAGGCAATCCCTGGTCTTCCAAGTTGGGGGTTGGGCGCGGGGCTAACAACTCCACCTCGTTAAACCTTAGGTGTTCGGAAACCTCAAAATGCCTCGGAATATGGACGGATTTCTAGACGACGGCCGGCAAAGAAAACTGGAAATTAGATGTGCCATTTGGAATGTCAAAACATTATGCAAACCTGGTATAATATTTACAGTGGTCCAAGAATTGAAGAGATATAAGACTAATATTGTATGTGCAATTTAGGAGGCAAGATGGATTGGTGAGGGAGACATTGGTATAGGAGGGTGCAACAGTATAGTTTAGTGGAGATTCAGTTGAACACAAATATGGAGTTGGTTTTATTTTAGATGGTTATCTGAAAGATAAAGTTCTACCAACGGAAAATACTAAGTTTCGAAAGAGAATTTTTTTTAAATATACGTGGTCCACTTAGAGACAGTACAAGTGGTGAGTGGAGATGTAGGACCTCAAGGTAAGTGAGAGAGGTTACAAAACAAATTTTCATTGCCAGTTATGTTGGATCACGTAGAATATCAAGGGTGGGACATGTGGCGCGATCAAATCACTCTCGTGCTGTAAAGAGAATTTATGATGGAATTCTAGTTGGAAGAAGACCTCCAGGAAGACCAAGGAAACGGTGGAAGTATAATATAGTGGGAGATATTTCAGATCTTGGAAGACACCGTGATTGGGAGAATATGGCTCAAGATCAAAGAAAAATTGGCGAGGCATTGTTGAGGAGGCCAAAACACCACCAATGTCGCTGGGCCATCGGAAGTAAGGAAGTGAGTAAGGCAAATGCGTGCACGAGAAGGAACTTGAACGAATACTTTCTGTGCAGGCAGCCAATGTGGCACTTCATCAACACAGCACACTACAAACAAACTCCAACTATAGATAAACACAAGAAATTACTGGGAAACGTCTTCACTTTAGGCCTACGTAAATAAAGGGGCTTTTTGATCAGCTCGGTTTCACCTCGCGAAGTTGTGGAAACACGGAAGAAAGCTTAATGCTGGCCAGGTTTCTATTACGATGTTAATAGCAATATTAATTAAACGTTAAAATTTTATTTTCAAACCATTTTGAAAAAAAAAAGAAACTTACATAAACTCAATTTAAAACCAAAATAATTTTTTTACACACACATGTTGAACATGTAATATCAAATATTTCTGTGCATGAACAAATGCGTTTGCAAGGTAGCTGCTGGCATATCAGTCCAACGAGAATTGTTTGATGCCTAAAGGTGTGTTGGCATTTTTATTACGCGAGTGTAAAACAATAGGCAAAACAGAAACAATGAACTGAGTAAAAATCTCTGTAAATGTAAATAATGCCGCCTTCAAGTCAAACATATATGTATATATACATATCATAAAATTCAACATCTGTCTGTCTGTCTGTTAGTGCGCTTATCGCTCGAGAACCACGTATCCGATTTAAGTGTTTTTCTTTATTCATAGCTATGTTTTCTGGCCAGGTTTCAGTATACATTTTGTTACGTAAAGTAACGTAAGGAATAAGCGGTAACGATAATAGTGAATCAAGTCGGAATAAAGTTTGCCGCCAGCGCGCTCTATTGCAATACGCTGTCTAAACCGTTAAAGATGGAACAATATCACGCAGTAAAGAATTGTGTAGAATGAAAAGACGTAAAAAAAAAACTCCACGGTAGCATATATCTATCTATGATTTTACCTAAACAACAATTCTGTAGTCCGCGCGAGCGGAGCCGCGGGCACAGCTAGATCTACACTGAAGAGCAAAAAAAAAAAAAAAAAAAAAAAAAAAA
>NQII01000614.1:539200-558610 GCA_002778355.1 Clitarchus hookeri | reverse complement strand
AGTGAGTTTGAACGTGGTGTTATAGTCGGCGCACGAGAGATGAGACATAGCATCTCCGAGGTAGCGATTACATTTGGATGTTCGCGTACGACCATTTCACGAGTGTACCGTGAATATCGGGAAGTCGGTAAAACATCACATCTTCGACATCGCTGCGGCCGGGAAAAGATCGTGAACGAACGGGACAAACGACGACTGACGAGAATCATTAAACGTGACAGACGTGCAACACTTTCTCAAATTGGCGCAGATTGTATTTGTGGACCACCCTGCAGGATTCATGGTCATGGTGTGAAGTGCCTCCTGCATACCTTCAGACATTACTCGAGTCCATGCCACGTCGTCTTGCGGCACTTCTGCGTGTTCGGGGGGCCCTACACGATATTAGGCAGGTGTACCAGTTTTTTTTACTCTTCAGTGTAGATATACGTCACCACTGTACACCAGGGCTACGCCGAGAATTCAGGGGTAACTTTGGCCCATCAGTGTCTGTTTCGGTCCCATTTGGTGAAGGTACAGATAACTGTGATTTGGCATTCTAAAATTTAATTGTAGTTTACCCAGGCAATTGTTCTATTTCTTTGCCAAATGACATTAGAAACGGACATTTTGATCAGTGCAGATACCACGGGTTTCCTGTATGAATTATTTAAGAGACCTCCCAACTTGTCAGGCGAGTCATGTTAGTCCGTGGTGTGGATTGTTTCAATGTAAATATTTTTTTTTTTCAGGGCAGAAATGTAAGTCGACATTTTGTCGCCCATTCATAAATGTTGTTATTGACACATAAATGTGGTCGTTGAAAAGGGTCAATCAGCAAAAATCGCTGTACGAAGCCCTATGTTTACGATATTTATTCTTCCGTAAAACAAGTGTTTGGATATATAGAATACAATACTGCACCTTTTCTGAACATATTGCTGTATTAAAACCCTATAGTAACCCCACAAAATGCTAATGAAACAGAATACACGTGAAGCTTAGTTATTCCATGTTCCATCACCGTCGCGATGCTTCCTTATGACCGGCTGTAACGTTGAGGTGTTTAATATTGTTTACTAGGTACTCCCCTTAATATCCATCACGCCCAAAACGAGGATCGCCCACAAGGACCAAGGCCCGATGTGACCAGTTGCCATCGAACCCTTGGCCTCCCGAACGCAAGTCTATTCACGGTTCCTTCGCACATTTTGAACGAAACATTTAGAAATCCCCCCCCCCCCATGTAATGCAGGCTTGCTTGTTTCCTAAATATTTCATGTATCACAAGCGTTTTATACTTCTGTGAAAATGAAAGTACCTTATTTTTGTTAAAGCGAACTTCTACATGTATATTGCTATAAACTATAATATTTCATTTAAATTTAATACGAATAAAACAGAGAGAAAATATGTGTTGGTAAAGCCAAGTAAAAATGGTTCTTATGTACATTATCATTACAATGAGTGCGCAAGAAAGCGGTGCGTTGCCCCTTTGGTGTAATTTTTCTAGACTCGGGTTAAGCTTTGTTTGCATGAGGCGGCGGAATAATCTATAAGCACAACTTTCAGAATAACTGGAAGTAACAATGAATGGACTATACAGATGTAGGAAGGAGGGGGGGGGGTAATTGATTTCCCCCTTTGCCCACTAAGGTTGTTAACAATTGGTATTAAAATTATCAACAAGCCTTAAACTATGATAAAAAATTTTAATTGCTGTAAATTATTGTACACTTTATTACATTGTAAAATAATTGTTATCGTAGTACTTGTTTTAAACAAAACTTGGGTCAGCACAGCTAACGGCGGTGTAACCTTCCTCTCATCACTTCAGTCGGTGTCACCTCCTCCTTGAAGAATTTCTGAACACGCCACTACTTGGAGGTGCCGTTATCCCACGGGAGCCGCCCGCCGCTAACGGGAAACAAGTGTGTACAGGCAGCTGGGTTTAGGGAATGATTTGTGAACTTCCCCAGCCCGCGGTGAAAAATAGGGAAGGACTGGTGCAGAGAGGAGGAAACGGGTTCAACGAAAGCAGAGAAGAAGAGAGAAAAAGAAAGAAAATATCTCCCCGGTTCCACACACCCCATTTCTAGAGCCCTACACTGTTAACAAAGACACTGCATTAGCGTATGTATACTATGTACTGGCTGATAGCCAATAAAAATGCGGGAATATTTTGTTTCTACTTAACAAATGTGCACACGTACATAATTATAATAATGTATGATTAGAGTAACTTTGCTTATATACTATATTATTTTGAAATCGAAGTAAAAACATTATACAAGCTATAGTGTGTGACAAAAATACACTGCCGAACAACAAAAATAATGTACACAGTAGAATGCATCGGATGGTACTCAAACTTGATAAAAGTAGTACTACAGATGAGTAATACACATTATCACATAAACAGAGCACCAGGATACTTAAATATGCATCTGTGGTACGCCGTCAGGTCATAGCCAATAATGCGTCGCACCCACTCGCACTGCGATACAAGCTGCAACACGGTCTGACATGGAGTCAAGCAGACGCCGAATGTTGTCATGAGGCCGGCGGGTCCACAATTGTTGGACGCCGTGTTCCAAATCACTGATATTGTGGCAGTGACACGGCGGCAACTGGCATTTCAACTGGTCCTACACGCGCTCGATTGGTAACGTGTCAGGGGAGCGCGCAGGCCATGGAAGTGTTTGGGCATGAAGGAGGCAGTACTGGGCGACCCGTGACGTATGTGGTCGAGTGTTATCCTACTGGAATACAGCACCTGGAATCCCTGCCAGAAATGGGAGCAGATGGGGCCGTCAGTTTAGGACGTAACATGACGACAACGGATCGGCTAACGTAGGCTATAACTTCCCCAGACCATAATGCATAATGCCTGCCGTGGGGGGAAGTGTGCCGCACGAAAGCGAGATTGGATTATGGTGATGAGGGCCCTCCAAGCTAATCCACGATGATCATCAGTTCTCATAACGAAGAGGCACTCATCAATGAACACGCCACAGCGTCAATCTGTGACGTTCCACATTGCTCTGATCTGACACCACTGCAGATGGAGCCGCCACTGCTGCAGAATTAATGGCAGCACTCACTGTGGAGGTAGCACACACAATGGGCGCACAGGAGCCCCGACACCGGCCGGCATAGATGACCGTATCGCCATGGGACCTTCCGTGCCTGGCGCACAATCTGTCCATACTTTCGACAGGTAGTCGACCTCGTCCGTCCTGAGCGGTCCTCCGTGTGTGGATGCCTTCACGTATGCTCCCAACAGCATCGGGCAGTATGATCCGAACGATCCACGTGGTGGACTGTACGGCCAACGACCACCCTGCGGTTTACGTTCCGATTATGAGTCCTCTCTCGAAGTCCGTCAATAACGCCAAGTGACGTTTCTGGCGTCTTCCCAGCATTCTCCTTCGATCTGTGCACTTGGTTGGTATCGTCTGGCGTCAATGCGGCTTCGAGTACACGGTGGTGTGTGCGACCGATGGTCGGTGCTTGCAGCGACACTGCAGGGTGTGCGGTCGAATGCGAACGAATCAACATGGGAACATGTGCGTACCAGCCCGTGCTCTCGCTATTTACGTCGTTTCGTGGTTCCTTCGTGGTGCGCTATCCTCATTGCCAAGCCGTATTTCCACGCATTAAGGTGTCACCGGCTACAACACTACGAGACGCTGGCGGTGCTCAACCCAAACGTCAGGCAACTGTTCATCTTAGCATGATAAATCAGCAAATATCCATATATAATTGTTGATCCTTTCAAAACTGTAAATCCTCGCAATATTANTTCCAAGCAGTATTTCCACACATTAAGGTGTCACCGGCTACAACATTACCAGACGTATGGCGGTGCTGAATCCAAACGTCAGGCAACTGTTCATCTTAGCATGATACTTCAGCAAATATCCATATATAATTGTTGATCCTTTCAAAAATGTAAATCCTCACAATATTAAACGTGTCGAATGATCTCTATAAGAAATGGATTTACTTATTATTGAGAGCTACGCTCTAGCTACAGAAAACCTGGTCGATGTTTTATGTTTAAACCCTCTCCTCTTTTTACGGCATAAGATAATCAAGACGTGACTTATTAACTGAACTTTAACAGGTATCACACATCCAAGCGCTTATAGCGAATCAAACTCATAATTTAATAATCCGAAGGTAAGGTTTTAGCAACCTCAGGCATGATATTTATCTGTATGAATAAGATAGAGCATTAATCTACGTAAACTGTTTAAAGCAATGTCCGTCCAAGCTCTTACGTAAACTGAAGATAAACTCTGGAGTGTGTTTGTACTCAACAGATGACTGTACTGTCAGGATGGCCACATTGCGCAAGCTCTTAAGAGCACCTTAACCAATTAGTGACCAGATCTTACAATTGGGTCTAGCGAAAGGAGAAGAATGCGTTAAAGTTTGTCACAAGATCGACAGCGTTGTGTGTCACTCATAAGTAGGGATACGAAAANAGGATCGACAGCGTTGTGTGTCACTCATAAGTAGGGATACGAAAATTTCGCGTTTTAAGCGACGTGTATGCTAGACTCTACCGTCATATGTATTTTAGAGCCTCAGCATTCTCTTTATAGGTTGCTGCCCCAGTGTGCAGCCAGTTTTANGCACCTTAACCAATTAGTGACCAGATCTTACAATTGGGTCTAGCGAAAGGAGAAGAATGCGTTAAAGTTTGTCACAAGATCGACAGCGTTGTGTGTCATTCATAAGTAGGGATACGAAAATTTCGCGTTTTAAGCGACGTGTATGCTATACTCTACCGTCATATGTATTTTAGAGCCTCAGCATTCTCTTTATAGGTTGCTGCCCCAGTGTGCAGCCAGTTTTANTACTCTACCGTCATATGTATTTTAGAGCCTCAGCATTCTCTTTATAGGTTGCTGCCCCAGTGTGCAGCCAGTTTTACCTCCTTGCAGGTCTGTTATTGGCTCAGAGTTCACATGGGCGTCTATAATAATCTTTGATCAAACTGCAAAAACAATATAAATGTACATGTTTTTAAAGTCTAGCTTGTCCTGAAATGAATTCGCGAAAATGTCCAGTCACTACTAATAAGAAGTTGCGTACTTCAGCAACGTGAAAAAACAGCTGGTGAACTGTATCCGGACTGTGCATATACAGACACGTTCGTGAGAAACAAGCATGGAGATATAAGCCCAGAGGGGACCAAACTATCACCATGCACAGACAAGAAGTTACACGTTTGTTTCCAAATAATGAATCTACTATTAGAGTTGCAGAGTGCCGTTCCGCTACTGGTGCGTCGGCATGAGGACAACTCGAAGTTGTCAGCACAGAATGCAACTTATAGGCTGTTCANGCCGTTCCGCTACTGGTGCGTCGGCATGAGGACAACTCGAAGTTGTCAGCACAGAATGCAACTTATAGGCTGTTCAAGGTAAACTGAGCATTTTTTACAAAGTCCGGTTTAGGATCTAGGTAGGTTGGCCTTAACGTCTCGTCGACAGCGAGNAGGTAAACTGAGCATTTTTTACAAAGTCCGGTTTAGGATCTAGGTAGGTTGGCCTTAACGTCTCGTCGACAGCGAGGTCATTAGAGACTGATCAAGTTGCTCAGGGAAGAGGGATTGGGGAAGGAATGGAAAAGGATCGGTCATGGCCTTTGTTAAGGACGTACCCCAGCATTCGCCTGGAGTGACTTCGGGAAACCATGGAAAACCGAAATCAGGATGGCCGGACCGGGAATCGAACCTGTGTCTTCCCGAATGAGAGTCCAGCGAGTTACCACTGCCCCAAACCTCGCTCGGTGGTTTAGGATATACTTTTATCATTTTTGTATCCTTCCACCATATGCAAAATTAACATTGCCATGGACCGTCTCGCTTTATTCATGCGTCATTCATTGGGAAACCGTGAAAATTTTTATGAAAGTAAATGTGTTAATAATATCTAAATCCGCGCTCTTGTGGGTGTAAAACAAGACGCAGTGGTTTCAAGAGCCGTAAATTAAAACGTTACGCTCACAATAGAACACCAAAACGTGTAAATATTTTACGCAGTTCGCTGTAAAAACTGGGAGCCTGCGTCCCAGGGTATACTGCTGTATGTATATAGTTATAGACGGTGAAATTTTTCAAAAGCTGATTACGAAACCAATACCAACCGCTACTGCAGACGTTATTGATAGCGTGCAGCAATTTTGTCAGCTTGTCAAGTACCTCCCACGCATCTTCATAGCTGTAGAATACGTATTTGTAAGGCCGCGCATTATAATCTGATTTTAATACAAAGTGTTTTCTTCGTAACATTCTGTGCTAGAATCGTCGCGACCTTGTTCCGACATTAACCTGTACACTCTAAATCTGAATCTCTGAGAATTTCACTGTTCAAATCAGTTAAAAGCACATTACTTATCCTGCAGTCACTTCAGTCGATTTAACTGAAAAATTAGTGAAAAAGTGACACTTATCGTTCACTTATTGATTCAGCGACATTTTCCAATCAATCACCAACCATTTAATTTGCTGTTCTTCAGTGATTGGTTTTTTGACTGACGAGATCAGAAACGTGTATGGAATTTAATAACAACGCAATAACTTTTAAAATGCATAAAATATATATTTTTTTAATGTGAGTTTCTTTTTTCATAATACCAATTTAAGAGGCAACATTCTTCTTTCTGTTTTTACGTGTGCGCTAACGTTGTGGCATATTTACAAAATTATAATTTACTTTTCCTAAAAGTAGTTATGTTCTCTGTGCCCCATGTTTTGTTGAATGAATAAATACTCTTTTAAAGTTGGTAACAACGGAGGGGAAATAGTCCCACATGTGAACGTGGAATTAGAAGAAGTATGTACACATTTGTGAATACTGAAATAATTTATTTTGCTTTAAATTTTTTAATTTATATACCAGTACAAATTAGCAAATATTAAATTTTCTCGCAGTTTCGTTTGACCAACTAATGAATAAAGCGACGAGGCTCGCGGCAATGTTAACTTTCCATATGTGTAAGAATACTCAATGTGCACAAAAGTAGAACTTGAGCAGGACTTTCAAAAGTGCTCAGTTTACCGTGAACAGCCCATGAGATCACGTGTGGCACAGTTTAACCTTAATCACGTTAACTGGATTGATAAGTTTTCTGGAAGCTAATACTAAAATACCATGAAATAATATTGCTAGATCAAGGTTTTTACTACATTTCCGAGGAAATATTTTGCTGTAGTGCTGTATTCCTTGAGAACACTATTTAGCTCCCCAATAAAACGTAAAAATTTACGGAGGACGAAATATTTCGGCAGAAATGCGGTACTCTTGATACAATATTTTCGCAAAAAGGTTGACAAACATCATTATCTACTATTGTCCTTCATTAGGTTTTCCACGTTTATTTCCAAAAAAATTGCGGCTTTCAAACTATCGTGCTTAGAATTAGTTGATTTGTGCCCCACGCGTTCTACAGACACAGAGCTATGGTTTTCATAAATAGCTAGCAAAATTACGTCACACACTCAAGTCAGCATCTACCTGTAACACGTGCAGTCAAGAGCAGAAATTATTTTTTTTAAAGTTGGTTTTAGCTTAGCGAATTGCCTATCCACCTGTAATGACTTCGTCTGGACCCATACCAACTCTGATGCACCGCAGCGTCTGTGCCGCGACAAGGGGAAACTCACAACAACGTTCAAGAAAAAAACAAGGTAATACGACGAACACAGTATATTACACTTCTTCTTGTCTCTGGAGGCCCATCACGTTGGACGGTAGCAGTAACAACTCGGCGAACGAAATAAAGATAACACTAATCCTGCTGTAAATAAAAATAACGACAGCTTTGCAGCAAATAAAAAAAATACACTTTATTGCACAAAAAAAAGGGGAGTAGATATTACGTTCACACTACTACAAATCTGACACAAAAAATTATATTTCGGTTTAAGTAATTTTTGTTTAAATTTCAGGGGTGATTCCATTCGAAAAACGCTTTGTTGTACGCATAATAACTCAGCTACAAAACGTAGCCCACTTTGTGAAACACCGTGTGCGAGAGATTACCGGGCGAAGGTGATGACCATCAATTACTTTATCAACACCGATCCCCTGTTTGACTGAGCCACGAGTCCACCGATACCATAGGTTTGAAGACGGNGGGGGGGGGGGGGGGGGGAGTGCAACCCCTCTTCTTTCCTCCGCGCCGCTGAAAAACAATACAAATAAAAGCCGTAAACCAGGAGGGGACAATAAATAACTCATTCGCTACGCCGCTCTTCGCCACGCACTCGTGTGCGCAACGCGTGCTGGCGCGCTAGCCCATTCACAAATCAACTGGAACCGCAGCGATGGCTCGCCGCCCCTTAACGGCCGGCGCCTTCATTCTCAAACAGAATATTAACAGTCGATACAATAATGGCGGGGGAAAGAGGCTTGTTCGGGCTGCGCACCCGGCCCAGAGGGGAAAGTCGCCACAATGCTTCAAAATGATTGGTCGGCAATAACAATTACCCGGTGCCTGTAGCCGCCGATAGCTTTTGTTCCTTAGTATTCAATCGGAGCGAAAACAGCCGGCCGCGGGGCAGGAGTGACAAATCAACACTTGCTTCTCTCTGGGCTTGCTGGCGAATGGCCACGCAGGTCCTACTACACTCAAGATACGTTAAATATTTCCCGTGTTTTTAATCTAGTGCATGTATCTATTAAACGCAAATAAAATGTTTTTTTTTCCTTCAAATAATTGTAACGTATTCAATTCAAACAAGCTATAGTGGTTTGATAAGATTTTTTTTTTCCATAAACTGGAGTTAACAACTGATGAAAACCTACAGCTATGTCAACAATAAATCACCAGTGAGTTGTACCATTTATAAAAAAAAAAAAATCTTAATACGCCGTAGTAACTAATGAAAATACAACATAGCAATATTGTCGTATTACCTGTGTTTTTTTTTCTTCGGTTTACAATTCTTGGATTTATTTTAAACGTATGCCTGCTTTCTGTGACTTTCTTACCACACGATAGGCGATGCTTGGGTTTAGTTTATTAGACATTATAATAACAGTCTCATTTTCATCTCGGCAAATTAATGTAATTTGCAAAACGTTCAGTTTATAGCACGACTGACTTTGGTGTATTCTAACTGACGGAGGCACGTACCTTGTCCAAGTAAACAATACGGTATTTCACTTTTCTGCACTCCGACAACCGGTTTTAAATGACCAGGGTCCGGGGATACCTTCCTCTAAATCAGGCGGAACCGACACAAAGCTGACCCGAGCAACCCTCAAAGGAATTAATTTAAATTGAAACTGATCCTGCGTATTCAATCGTGACTGAAATTTCAATCGCGCTCATTTCCGCCCGTCGCGTGGGACCCGACCAGGAAGACTGAATCACAGTTCTTCCAATTAATTTCAAGCGATCTGCCTGTAACTCTAACTTATCGCGTCGTGGAGGAATGAAGTTGGGCGACTCCCGTACTCTCTTCCTCGGCGTGGAGGCTTCACGGCAGCACAGAACACTCAAGAATACAGAGGTGAAACTGACGTTTACACAGCGAACTGCAGCCGCACACTAAGCCGCAGTGGCGCAGCAGCTACAGCGCTCACCTCCAACCTAGGCGGACCTGGTTCGATTCCCAGCGGGGTCGTTCCTTGATTCCCGCACGTGGGAATCGTTCCAGACGATGCCGTTGGCGGGTTTTCTCGAGTATCTTCCGTTTTACTCGCCCTTGCATTCCGGCGCAGCTCCATACTCACCTTGATTCACCCTCAATATACCCCTCTGTTAAGAGCCGCCCACACATATCCACTCCACTCAGCTGCACACACCAGCAAAATGGAGTCACTTGCCAGGAAAACGTCGGAACGTCAACAGTCAATCAGCATCTGGTCACTGACTTGTGAACTGGCAGCCCAGCCAATAGGGAACATTTCGCAGCATGCACTAGCAAACAAGAAACAAGTTCCGTCAATCAGCATCTGGTCACTGACTTGTGAACTGGCAGCCCAGCCAATAGGGAACATTTCGCAGCATGCACTAGCAAACAAGAAACAAGTTCCGTCAATCAGCATCTGGTCACTGACTTGTGAACTGGCAGCCCAGCCAATAGGGAACATTTCGCAGCATGCACTAGCAAACAAGAAACAAGTTCCGTCAATCAGCATCTGGTCACTGACTTGTGAACTGGCAGCCCAGCCAATAGGGAACATTTCGCAGCATGCATTAGTAAACAAGATACATGACCCGTCATAATTCATGGTTTCTTCACACTTTTTGAATCAAACCTTTGAAAAAACACCCCATGTACGGCGCGTTTGATTGTTTCCTAAATAAGTCGTGTATCGTAAGCGGTCTTTACTTGTGTTACCGTAAAAGTATCTTATTCCAGGTTAAATTTAACTTTAATTATATTTTATCTATAATTTATAATATCTCATATGTAACTAATACGAATAAACACAGAGAAAACAGGTGTGTTGGTAATGCCTATTAAGTAATAATTCTTATGCGAAACGTTATTACACTGAGTGCGCACGAATGCGGTACGTTGGTCCTCTATGGTGTAATTTTCTAAGCTTTGTTTGTTCGTGGCGGAGGAATATCCTGGAAGTAGAATTTTGGCAGGACTTCAGGAAAGTTCGAAGTAACCGTGAATTTGGCGCTAAACTGCAATACATATATTTGTAATGTAACAAATTATATGCTTGTATTTCAGCTTCCATTGTTGAGAACTGGAAATAAAATTATTAAAAACTACGATAGGGGAAAAACTTTCGAATTTAATTCAGGGAAAAAAAACTTCACTGGCACCAAGACATGGACCAGCATCCCACGTCTTACGACCGCGAGCACTTTACCATAGGACCTTCCCCGTCTTATAACCCTAGATCATCATATAGTTGTATAATAAAATACATTAACTCGGGCAAGAATACAATAATATCGCCTTCTGTCAAGGATTCAGGTTAAAGATTTAGATATTAAGTCAGCAGGCGAACTTAACAGTTGCACATTTGAAGTGTTAAAATAGCAGATATATTGTTTAACAACTTGCGTCAGGATGACAGGTCATTGACATTGCAAACCTATACGTTATCATCATAGTCTGTTCGCTTGGTTACAAGAAATCCTAGGCAGGAGAAATACACATGGCGACGTGATCACATCAGCTTATATTTCTTAGGAAAGGAAAGTACTAGGCAATTAAGTTTTTTTACACTTGAGAGAAAATTCAAAGGAAATATTTTGCCCGCAATCTAATGATTGTTATTCAATAGCACGTCATTCGTATAAACACATTCACTTGTTTTAAGTGAAACAATTATCACAGAACGTAATAGTTTGTAACGTTGACTTTGAGACTTCGAGTGATTCCTGGTCATCAAAAAACATTTTTTTCCAAACGCGTTATAAAAATATGACTGGTATAACTTTATAAACAGAAAGTGATATTATAAAATTGTGAAGAGACTGAGAACACACACTATTAAGGGCTGAAACAACTTTCCCAGCTGACTACATTCATATTCTATTTGCAAAAGACTGGAGAATAGGCTTGCCAACGAAATGTGTAGACAGCACGAAGGCAGTCCGGGAAATACATACAACATGCGGGCAGGCATTATCCTGTAGAAAAATCTCGTCTTGGAGTCGCGCCATGAAGGGACGCATGTCACAGAATCTACTGAGCGTGCCGCTGTGCCATCAGCGTCATCATGATCCCTACGAGGGAAGACAGAGAATCATGTGTGGTGGCTCATCACGCCATGACGTCACCTGACAGTGCATCGCTCAACAATGGATTCCTGATTTGTGCGCGGGTCAGTGCTTCCCTATTCGGGTACGCTTGTTATCCGTGTCCTGCAAACCTGGATTCTTCACTAAATACGATAAACCGCCATTCCTCAGCCGTCCGTGGAGCTCGATTATGACAAAAACTACAAACGAAGTCGCCGTTGTCAGGGTGTCAATGAATGGCATAAGGGACGTTGTGAATTGAAGTCTCATTCTGCAAGTCACCCAGCAATGGTACGGGTGAAACAGGGATTTCTAGTAATGCCGCTGCGTATCTCTGGCTGGTGGAAAGAGACCTTGTTGGTTGTGTGCTTGTTGGTTGTGTGCTTGTTGGTTGTGTGCTTGTTGGTTGTGTGATTGTTGGTTGTGTGCTTGTTGGATGATGACACGTTCCTCTCTTCTTGCGGTCATTCTGGGTCGTCCAGACACTTCCCGACGCATATGTATTTCGTGAGAGAGTGAACAGATTAGAGCGGCTCTTAACATTGAGGTCTTGGGTGCCGATGATGGTGAAGCGAGGTGAGACTGGTGCAGTGCCTGAATGAAAAGACGGAGGGAACGGGAGATCCCCGAGAAAACCCACCGACCAGCGGCATCGTCCGGCACGATTCCCGCATGCGAAAATCCGAGAGCGACCCCGCCGGGAATCGAAACCGGTTCGCCTAGGAGGGAGGCGAGTAGTCTAACCACTACACAACCGCGGCCCCCACGTATTTCGTGTTCTCACTGCTTCTAACACAGTCGCACATTTCGGTTGCAATTGTCCTGGGCCGGCAATTTAAACGGAACGACCGCCCTGCCTCTCGTAATGCAACTGTTCGCTCTTTACCAAACTCTGTAGTTATTCACAATTTACTTTCGAACGAGTCGCCAAGACGCACTGGCTACTCAATGACGTCCACTCCACACGCACACTGAATATACTGCACGCAGCTTTGTCGTACGGACGTTCACGTTGTAAGGCTGTAGCGTTGTAACCGTCCCTTGTTGGCAGTTGTACGTCGCCAACCGCTGCCAAATGCAAATCAGCTGCAAAATCACTCGTGATGGCGGCGTATACCATCTTTCGCATCTTGTGTATAATTCGTTCTCGGTGCAGCTATCGTCATAGCTCACGGCAATGAGTGTACATGAGCGTAGAAACCATCCCACCCCGGCTGATTAACTTTGATTACATAAGTAATGTTTTTTTTTACATGATTTCCAGCTGATACGTTACCCGCCTGGAGAACTAATATGAAGATAAGAAAAAAAATGTAAACTTCTTTAAAGTTATACTTTTCAAAATTTAATTTCTAAATGAAATTTAACTTTTTAAATCGTAAATATTCTATTACCGTATATTTGTAGAATGGGTGGAAATAATGCCAAATATTTAAATATTGCAAATTGATCTAAATAGGTTGTGTGCCGTGATCATTAGCCACGACATAATGCAAAATTTTTTTCAACGCAAGTTAATTCGGAGAACAGAACCGCATGGCAATAATAAATAAGGCGACAAGACATAAACTTGTTCCATGTCGCTGGGCGAAGGCGATAGCTACGTTGAATCGATGTCTGTCCGAACTCGTCCCCGAGAATGACCCATTATTTATGAGCTGCGAGTCGGTACGCAAGTGTTGACTGCAACAAGGCGATCACGTTGCCGTTACATACCCTGTGTGATACATCAGTACGATCCACAATCATTTTACTTTATTTTCTAATTGTTCATATTTCCGTCGGGCACGATTCGATTGCGGTAAGTACTATGGTTGCGGGAAAAAAAACATGAACGCTAAAAAAAACCGTCAAAAGGAATGTTCACGGTGTCGTAAAAACTGGAGATTTAATAGCCCCGCATTTTAACTTCTTTAAAAAGAGAACTCTATGCAACAGGTGCAACAAACTCCAAATAGTACATCTGCATACTTGTCATGCCTTTATTTGCCGCGACCACATTGGTAAAATCCTGTTTATACGCCTACTTCATGTCTACGTGTAATAAGCATATATAAATGCTTCTCTGGGCAATTTAGGATACCATTTCCAAAAGTTAGCACAATGTTGTATTTTATTTGCTTAGTAGAAGTTTTATTATTTTATGCTAGTTATATATTATTTTTTATGTAGTTTTCGATCAACCTTTTTTTAGGACGTAGTTTTCGATCAACATTTTTCTAGGCATATATAGAAAAAGTCATGCAAGACAAAAAAAGCCGAAAGTCAGTTTTAAAAAAAAAATGTCACTACGACTTGGAAAAGTGAACCGTCACGCACTAGGAGCAGTGGGTTTATCACAATGTGTTCCCAAACTCTGAACAAATCATTTCACATCTTAAATAGGTAAAAACTTCGATAAGTAATGGATGGTATTATGTGATTTACTTTTATATAAGATAACAATTTGAAGTACTTCCAGTTTCCAAAGTAAACATTCGGTGCATTTTGATTGACTTGCACTAATTTCATACGTAAAACTATAATAAACCTTATTTATATGTACTAATTGTTGATTTATGATAAATTTGTAAAAAAAAATAACTCTGGTGACACAAGTGGGTTGGAATGACCCCCTTAGCAATAATTGTAGGTATTTTCCAAGTTCAAGTAATTCTAGTGTTAAACTTGTTTCCCATATTTAAAATCTGTAATATTTAGTATAAAACAATTTTTTTTTACCAATTTCAAGTTTAGGTATTTATTAAATTCCTATGTACGTATTACTTAACTTTAAGAGCAGTTTTTTTCTTAATTATTTACAAAAAGTGTATACAAAAATTTTAAACGTTATTGTAATAAAATTTTATCGTCAATATGCATTATACGCAAGTTTTAATAACAAAAATAAAAAATAAGACATTTTTAAGTAACATTNTAAACGTTATTGTAATCAAATTTTATCGTCAATATGCATTATACGCAAGTTTTAATAACAAAAATAAAAAATAAGACATTTTTAAGTAACATTTAGTGAGCACGACTAAAAACAAAGCTGGACGACAGCAGCACTCCTGGAGGACAGCTAAGAAAAGTATACGCATGTAAACTCGCTTAAGGGGCCTGCCTGCCCGACGCTTGAACTGCGTTGCAGTGTGTTAGAGATACAGCGCGCTCTACGTGCTGATATAAGAAAAGAACACACACTTCACACGACTCCTGTCAATTACTTTTAAGACATTAGAAAAATCATTTCAGAGCACTGCACCCGAGCGGAAATGGCTTTTTCCAAAGCGCCGATACATACAAAAGTGATCGACGGCTTGCAGTGAACTTCAAACACTTTCCACCAGTAAAACGATACCGTTACCGCTCTAGGCCCTGTACACATCCTTAGCACGAAAGCACTACACACCAGTTCAGAGCCCTGCACGTAGCGACGATAGTACACTTAATTCGTGTGGCAGTGTCGTCCTTATCACTCTCACCCATCTTGGCCTCAAATTTGAAAACAGCTCCAGGAAATGATATTTACATGCCAATTCGTGAAACATATTTCTCTGTGTACCTCTATAAATAATCGTGATGTGACCAAAAAACTACAGTATGTTAATTTACCATGCTGGAATTACCACTATAAAGGAATAGCATTATTAACTAGCAATATTTACATACGGGTTTACATTACAGGACTATCTATATACCCAGTTTATACAAAAAAAAATTACACAGTGTGTCAATGTCCCATTCATCGGCGGTAATATTTCATTCGCTTTTTGGCTTTTTTTTGCTCAACTCTTGATAACCCGTTCGTTAAGGAATCAAACCCAAATCCATAAATCGATTCCAGCCTGCATTAAACCACGCTGATATATAGGCGAAATTAACTCCATATATTGAACTTTCAATACATTGTGATCATAGAGGCAGGTCTCTTGCCACCACAGATCCCCATAAATAGTAGTCAATTACACAACATGTGCTCAAAATACGTTTGAATTTTTCTGCAGCGCCCTTCCAAAAACGAAAGCGCAAACGCATAGGCCCAAGTTTGTTAGCAAGCCACCGAGTAGTTGAACGCGCTGTTTTGTCTCTGTCGCACTCTTTAGTAATTTGTTTTATTTAATTCTCTCCTCTTGCCTAGAGCACATGCATATAGATATATTATGTAAACCGAGTTTAGGGCACGGTTATATGTAACACGCAATTCAAACGCTGAGTGGTTCGCTACGTGTCCCCTGGAGGTATATCCTTGAAAGAGTAGCAGGGATGGTTGGTGGAGGAGGAGTAGATGGTACGATGAGAGAGANAGTGGTTCGCTACGTGTCCCCTGGAGGTATATCCTTGAAAGAGTAGCAGGGATGGTTGGTGGAGGAGGAGTAGATGGTACGATGAGAGAGAGAGAGAGGGAAGGTGAGAATGATGGAGAACTGACCGGATGGCATGCTAACAAGATCCTCTGGACCACGGCCACGGCGCGACCAACAGGTTTCCGACACGGACCCACACGAGCCCAGCTTTTCTACAACCTGTCCCACCTTAACAAGTCCCGATAAAAAACCACTACACTTCACTCCACGAGGCAAGTTCCACTCCACAGAACTAACACATTACATATTTTCCGTTAATACTTTCTCCGGCGTGACAACAGTAACACGCACAAACCCTACGGATACACGCCACGAAAAGTTACAGTGAGCGAAGAAATTTGGGCGGCTCTTAACAGCGAGGTATTGAGAGCCGATGAGGGTGAAGTGAGTCGAGTGTGGAGCAGCGCGGGAATGAAAGAGCGGGGGAAACGGGAGATCCCAAGAAAACCCGCCGACCAGCAGCCTCGTCCAGCACGATTCCCACTTGCGAAAATCCAGAGTGAACCGGTCGTGGATTGAACCTGATTCGCCGTGGTGGGAGGCGAGCAGCCTAACCGCTCAGGCAGCGTGACTCCACGAAAAGTTACAGAACCAAGGTTGGCGCGTTCAACAAGTTAAGCGTGTCGGTACTGTATACATTTTTTTTTATTCCAGAAGGTTTTAACTGCGGAATAAGGTTATAGGGCAACGTTCACTAAATGATTCACTTGTATGAATTGGTTTTTCAGAATGACGCTGACAAAGGTCGGAGGTTCTTGCATAATGAGTTTTCGCTCAAATCCGTACGTCGCGCATGCATATCTGTAGAACAGCCTGCAGGTCATCACATGACCTTCAAAGCCTCAAACGCCAAACGAAGTGAAAATACCTTTAAAACTTCTAACGGAACCACTCTGCAGAAAAAATGTGGAAGTGTGGAAAGATCCAAACGTGAAAATCGGGTATCTGAGTACAACAATTGCATCAAACACAGTTAACTAAAACGAAGTTACTTTCTAAATAGAAAAATAACACCCGTAATTCTATGTGGGCTGAAATCCACCAGATCTACAGTAATAATAAAATCTTTCGTTCTATGTACCTACGTATGTATATTTGTTACAGCATCACGCAAAACTAATGGAAGTAGTTGATGAGATTTGCACTGTAAAATAGGTCTTAAATGAAATGCTCGCTTTTATATAATTATGCTACATGAACAAAGAACTCATTGCCACATATTAAATAATCGTTTTCCTTTGAAAGTGTCTCTATCTTGAACGAATTTTAATGTGAATAACGTCGTTAGAATTTCTAACTTTATTCAATTGTGTGTATGATCATGATATATCAGTAGAATGATTATGGGGACTTTGGCGCAAGGGNAATTTCTAACTTTATTCAATTGTGTGTATGATCATGATATATCAGTAGAATGATTATGGGGACTTTGGCGCAAGGGTATGGGTGCTCGGAGCGTCGGAGCTATTCATGATCAGTCATTCCGGTTCCCCGGCGGACATATTTTCCACTATCTTGGATCAATTTGACCTTGACATTTGACCCCAAAAATTAAAAAATAACAAATAAAAATTTTATAAAAATTATTTAAAATTATTT
Organism: Clitarchus hookeri; assembly: GCA_002778355.1. Lineage (NCBI taxonomy): Eukaryota > Metazoa > Arthropoda > Insecta > Phasmatodea > Phasmatidae > Clitarchus > Clitarchus hookeri. The sequence goes on along the minus strand of NQII01000614.1, from coordinate 540,944 downwards.
AAATAATTATTTTAAAAAAACTTAAATGTCCAGAGGCCCCACACGCCCCTTCCGCCCATACTCATTCCAACATCTTGATAGGTAAAGACTGCCATTTTAGTAGGCGTCACAGCCGCATCCGNCCCCTTCCGCCCATACTCATTCCAACATCTTGATAGGTAAAGACTGCCATTTTAGTAGGCGTCACAGCCGCATCCGCCATCGTGGTAGGATCAGGCGTCCGCCATTTTGGTTGGTGCAGTCCACCAGCTTGGTGGGCGTCACAAGCACCATCCGCAATCTTGGGTTTTTTACTTGTCATTTGTTTATTTATTACTGGAGTTTGTCTCTCACCTTCGTTCGACCGCCTTCTTTTTCGTTTTTCATTTATTTTACCATGCTGGTGCTGTCCCCAGAACCGCGCCCAACAGACGACTGACCCCCTCCACTCTCCCTTTCAATATATTGAATTTATCAATTGCCCTATCCCTGAATCTCATCGGCTTAATTGCCCACTCCCTTTCAATATATTTAATTGCTGCGCCAATGTTTCTCATTGGCTAATTACTCGAAAGTTTTCAGAAACCTTCGGTCCGACCAATTGGTGTCCTAGTTTAATCGCGAGGTCGGACTATATTTCCCCTTACAAATTCTTTATAAGACGCACCCCGAGCCCCCTCGGGAAATCTGTAATTTTTCTCACTCTTAGAAATGTACGTGTGTTGTTGAGCGACCATAAAATCCTTTCGGCCATTTTGGCATTTGAAAGAATGTGCTCGCTTAGTCCTGTGGACAAATGAGACGAGTTACAGTACACGGAAGAACTTGCTACGTCGGGCTATATTTCGAAATGAGCATGTCATGTCTGTATTTACATGATCGTAAATATGGCGTAAATTAGTTTCGTCCATGCGGAACAAAACGAGGAAATTCGCATTGTCGCGAAGCAGTTGTTTGGGTGCACGGGAATAAGTTTGACTGAGGTACACGCACTCCACACTCACGTGCCGTCCAATGCTAAAGCATCCTTGAATACAAGTTCGTTTTTCGCAGGCAATGTCTACGAAGACAAATATTGAGTTTGGAAGAACTGCGTTTGGAGGCACCACCTTCTCATTTTTGCTGCAAGGGAAATAACCAACGCCATCCACAGCCTTGTGCCAATCGCTGGTATTTCGGTTGCTGGAGCGATTTAGAATAAACCTACACGTTATCTAACCGAAGGCAGTTCGGTTCTTCCAGCAGGTTCAGTAGGACGCATGTTTTCCCACACCCTGATGGCCCACAAATAAGGCCACGCACTCTATTAGGCAACAGGGCACCATGACGTGATCCATGCTCGGTTTCGGCTTCTTCTCTGGTGGTACGCATGTAAAGACTAATATCCTGCTCGATTGACTCCATTATACTGAAACAAAACTGTATAAAAGAACTTTTATAGTTGGTTCACTCAGTTTAATACAATGCGCCGTAAGGTAAATACGGTCCAATCTGGCCATGGGATCATCGATTCACTCATCAATAATCTCCCGTTCGAACTTTACATTCCAAGATACAGGTTCTGTGGGGCAGGAACAAGGCTTGCTGAAAGGCTGTCACGCAACGAGACGGGCATAAACGCCCTGGACGAAGCGTGCAAGCAGCACGACATCGCCTTTTACCAGTACAAGGATCTTCAAGCTGGGCACCAGATAAACAAGATATTTGCACAGAAGGCAGACGAAGTAAGATAATCATCAGCCGCTGGGCTCGGAGAAAAGTAGCC
>NQII01000614.1:521547-538596 GCA_002778355.1 Clitarchus hookeri | reverse complement strand
ACGTAAAAAAAAAAAAAAAAAACTTAACAAGCAGACAATTGTGATAGTTTTGGGAATTTGCCCCCTCTGCTCAAAATGCGCGAGTATTTGGAATATACCAAACTAACGTACAATTACGAAACGGAAGAGATGCCTGACAAGTGGAACTGTGGACACATGTAGCTCCGATTTTTAAGCAATCGAGATTTCCAGTGATAAACAGAGAAAAATTAATATAGTTCGGAGGGAATAAAAAAGGAGTGCGAGCCATACCGATTTCATCAGTATGTCGGTGTCTATCATTCTGAGTGGTTAAACGTCCGAGATGTGGGTCAGCTTTTACCCTACCATAGAAATGGAGGGGGGATGGTGGGTACGGCTAGTGGATTTTTAAAACTTGCAACTCCATATCCAACATCNCCTACCATAGAAATGGAGGGGGGATGGTGGGTACGGCTAGTGGATTTTTAAAACTTGCAACTCCATATCCAACATCGAGGAAAATAAAAATTCCAGTTTTCGGTATTCGGATATAGGGGCAGCGAAGGAAATCGTCATTCCCACCGGGGCGTACGAGCTGAAGGATGTGGAATAATTCATAACGAAATCGCTGCCACACGACTTTGCATTCGAACTGCACAGGAATCTGAATACGCCGAAGGCCGTAATCTTTTGCACCGCAGGTGTAGACAGCGATGCAGTCTACATCTGTTGAGCCGGACACGATCGGGCCCATGCTGAGGATCGACGCCAGCATGTACGAAGCAGGAAAACAGCATGTATCATCGAGTGCGGCCATCATCTTCCCGGTTAACATCATGCGAATAAACTCTAATTTGGCAAGTTGCAGTTACCTGAATGGGAAACCGAGCACCACTATTTACGAGTTCGCCCCCACCGTAGGTCCTGGATATAAAATCGCATAATGTCCAAAAACGCTCATTTACGTTCCGATCGTCGTGAAGAGCATCCAAGAAGTAGCCGTATCGATCGTGGACATAAACGACGAACTGATAAATTTCCGAAACGAAGAAATCACTTTGCGCCTGCGCCTGAAACGATGAAACTAAATTTCGCAGGAGAAGACAAATAATGTATAAATGTGTTCCTTCGAAATCATCGTAGCAGCATAGCCAGTGAATTGTACCGTCACAAAATTGAATTTGAAGAACGCCTCGAGCATTTCGAAAACTTACGTGTCGGTACCCACAGTTCAGTTCTCTGTACTCGCTCACGTCTTCTGCCCTGAATGGAGAAAATTCGACGACGGTACACTTCCATTTCTTTCTCGATATCACTGTATTCGAAGTCGTCGCTGATAGGGCTCTCTGCGAAGCTGGGAGAGAATAAGCTGTAGGACGTTCTGGCCGATGGGGACTGGTACGGATTGCCTGATGGTTGCGGGTTCGTGCTAGTAGACGGCCTTGACGAAGTTGCTCCTCGAGCCAATATGGTGCGGATAAGCTGAATAATATCTCCATTTTCTTTTGCGTTGCTGTTATTTTCTTCTTCACTTGACAACACGGCTTTCGTAAATTTAACAGGGGTTTGAAACCCTGCAAGTTTCGAAATGGTCACTGGACTTTCCTCTTGAAATAGCGAAAAAGTAAAGACAGCTAGAAAAATGACTGCTTTCCCGAGGGGGCTCGGGGTGCGTCTTATAAATAATTTGTAAGGGGGAAAAAATTGTCCGATCTAGTGATTAATCTGGGACACAAATTGGCCGGAACGAAGGTTTCCGAAAACACCCGAGTAATTAGCCAATGAGAAACATTAGTGGAGCAATTAAATATATTGAAAGGGAGTGGGCAATTAGCCAACGAGAATAAGGGGTGGGGCAAATTTTTCAATTAAATATATTGGAAGGGGGAGTGGATGGGGTCAGTCGTTTGCTAGGCGCTGTGCTGGGGACAGCACCAGCAATTTAAAACAAATGACTAACGAAAAAACCAAGATGGCATTCGAATGAAGACGAGAGAAAAACTGCAGTAATATATAAAAAAAATGACAAACGAAAAACCAAGATAGCGGACTGCACCGACCAAGATGGTGGATGGCTGCACCTATCAATATGACGAACTGCACCGACCAAAATGACGGACTGCTTCATCTTCCACGATGGCGGACTGTGGCTGTGACGCCTACCGAGAGGCGGACTGCACCTACCAAGATTGCAGACTGCACTAACCAAAATGGAGGATGGTGAATTTGACGTCTACCAAGATGGCGGAATGAGTATGGGTGGAGAGGGGTATGGGGAACCTACAGAAATTTAATTTTTTTAAATAAAGGTTCTAAATAAATTTTTAAAATTTCTGAAATATTTTTTTATTTAATTTTTTATACTTTTTTTTAAATTGAAATTTTTTTGGAGGATTTTTGGGGTTCAAGGTCAAGGTCACGTGGATCCAAGATGGCGGGCAAGATGGCCGCCGGGGGAACGGGAATGACAGCATGAACAGCTCCGATGCTCCGAGTCCCCAGCCCCTTGCACCAAAGTCTTCACAATCATTATAATTATATATAAAATTATATAAACTGTACCTCATCTCTTATATTTTATTTTCATAATTTATTAATACACGTATTTTGAAGTAATATGCTTAGTCAAATATTTTATTTCCTTGCACCTGCCATGTACAAGGCTTATAAATACGTTGCTAATAATATCTTTCAGACACAAATTTCATTGAAAAATCCTAACTCCGAACGNTGTACAAGGCTTATAAATACGTTGCTAATAATATCTTTCAGACACAAATTTCATTGAAAAATCCTAACTCCGAACGAGCCAGACCGCTGGATGTAACTAATTATACATTTTTTACTTGTCGCTGGTCTGCGCCGCTGACCTTGGCCCGCCCTGCGCGAGCGGGCGGAAGAGAAGGGTAGAGCAGTGATATGATAGCGGGGCGACGAGTCACTATGGGATGTTTTAATGACAGGCGAGCGATAACACTACCAGATTTTTGATTTATGAAGGCATTCTTCCGCGATAACCCTTTGGCGGCTCACCGCTCCTGATCTTCGCAGGAAATAATTTCTGCGTTTATCTGAAGAATTCTCTGGATTACTGACCTCGTTTCTCTCAGCGTGACTCGGGATGCGTTGAACATTCCAGATGGTCAGGGCGACTTATACAATAGCGCATCGGGCCCCCGAGCCGAGAGATGATGAGTGGAGTGAGTTGTTGAATAGATGAGTTTCAGCGATAGACGACTAGCGAGAAGAAAAGCGCGCGGCGAGAGAAGTGACCAGCGGGAGGAAGATCTGCTTCTGCGAACACCAGAGCAGTGAAGAGTACGACTGCAGGCTGGACTATTGGACTGTATGCGTGAGTGAAAGACAGTACAAATGACGGCAACATATAGACTGAACGTGTGTTAATTATGAGTATGAGTTAAGTGACTAACAAACAGACACATTAAGAAGGAAGTTAATTAGAGTTGAAATATACACTAACTATTGTGGTCACTGAGAAATAAAAGCGTAATAGTGGAGATAGATAATTTAATGCTGTAAATAACATGTGTGAATAAATNTTGTGGTCACTGAGAAATAAAAGCGTAATAGTGGAGATAGATAATTTAATGCTGTAAATAACATGTGTGAATAAATAAAAAATGAAATTCAGTTATTTTTTTTATTAAGACCTTCATCCTTCAAGAATTCAGATACGCCTCACAGGCTTCTTGTAACAATATCATACAAGCACGAGCGTCTTTGGTTAAGTATAAAAGTGTCAAAGTTATTACACTTCAATGCCTTCACTTAACGCTTATATAAAATGAAAAAAAAAATACAAAAGTTATTAGAGAATGCCAACTAGACAGAGAAAAATTAATTCAAGACGAGAATACGCTATGTCATAAACTGGACAGCTAATAAATTTTTCACGATGACCTAACGGAAGATGCAGTGTTACGAAGAAGAACAGGTTAATCACACCTGTAAAGGAATTTCTTTGCTCTGAATATTCTTTAAGCATAGAGCATATCCGTTACTGGTGCCAGTCCAACATCAGCCTTAAATTTATTTATTCAACAATGGGTCTTATTTCTTCCTTCAAACCAAACGCAACTGTGACTACCGAGAGAAGATACGATCCAGCGATCAATTGTAGCGTAGCGGTAATCTTTCACAAAAATGATGCCTTTTGGCAATTCGAGGGGTAAAAGGAGATACGAGGAAGGTTTCGTGCTAAACTAACCTCGCTTAAGAGGCTGTATCATTACTTATACAGAAATTATTCGTTTTAGTATCATAACAGAAGTGTCAGGGACATTACTGAAAATGTTTCAATATAGAATCATTACATTTCATAGTTGTGTGCAAATTTTTGTACCTGATTGTTAATAGGTGTTCCCTGGTTGTCATTAAAAGGCGAGAATGAATTAATATATAACATTTTGTATGAAGTAAGTATTGCATAAATATGCGTTGATACTTCACATACTACGTCCGTAATGATCGGTTAGGTACACTGAAGAGCCAAAAAAACTGCGTATGCAAATAACAGAGGTATAGAACCAATCAGAGTAACGCGATGCGGTCGGCAGCTAGATCGGTTACTGCTGCTACAATGGTAGGTTATCAAGATTTAAGTGAGTTTGAACGTGGTGTTATAGTCGGCGCACGAGAGATGGGACATAGCATCTCCGAGGTAGCGATAACATTTGGATGTTCGCGTACGACCATTTCACGAGTGTACCGTGAATATCGGGAATCCGGTAAAACATCACATCTTCGACATCGCTGCGGCCGGAAAAAGATCGTGAAAGAACGGGACAAACGACGACTGACGAGAATCATTAAACGTGACAGACGTGCAACCCTTTCTCAAATTGGCGCAGATTGGATTTGTGGACTGCCTTGCAGGATTCATGGTGTGAATTGCCTCCTGCATACCTTCGGACATTAGTCGAGTCCATGCCACGTCGTCTTGCGGCACTTCTGCGTGCTCGGGGGGGCCCTACACGATATTAGGCAGGTGTACCAGTTTTTTTTTTTTGGCTCTTCAGTGTAGTTAGTTAAGCTTCTGCAGTCTCATTTTATAATGAAGCCTGCTAAATTCGAATCATGAAGAAATAAATAAAAAACATTTAATATGGCGGGTTGNAGTCTCATTTTATAATGAAGCCTGCTAAATTCGAATCATGAAGAAATAAATAAAAAACATTTAATATGGCGGGTTGACGCGGGTTCTTAAACACGCACACGCAGAGTGATTTCAACCTAGAATCACGCGGACCCAATAGAAAGGCCATGGTAGAATTGGTCGCGAAAGTCACCCTTCATGGAGACAGTTAATCATGGCGGGAACATCTGAAATCACGTTGTGAAGAAAAATAAAGACAAGCCAAAAGGAGGGGAAGGTTATTAAGAAAGGGGGGTATATAATTGTCCTGGGCGGTAGGTAAAAAAGGGACAAATTATAAACTTTAGGTGGCCCAGGGGAGTAACCGGTATCCCGACGTAGTGGTGTCGTTCGTACAAATGCCAGCCGGAGAGACTGAAACGTCAATTAGGAGAACTACTTAGAGAGCTAAAGACGGGGACAAGGCGTGCCACCGGATAGACATCTGTAGCGATCCCTCCTTGATGCAATCTATGCAGGGGTGGGCGGCAGATAAAGTACGCCGTCTGAGAATTAACATGAAGGAAGGGGGCCCCCCTCCCCCCNCGTGATGCAATCTGTGCAGGGGTGGGCGGCAGATAAAGTACGCCGTCTGAGAATTAACATGAAGGAAGGGGGCCCCCCTCCCCCCTAACCCTCTCTATGGCTACTCGTCATTCTCCTCTCTTGATATACGGGATCAGCTGGAGACGACGCGATGCCCATCGGGCGGGTAAGTGATATGACGTGTCATTCGCCCCGCCGTCTACGAGCAACAGCGGGATATCGCGCTACAGATGTGTCAAATCTCTCGCGTTCACGACGATGGTAGTGGGGCAGTCATAGACAGTAAAAAAAAAAAAAAACTGATATGGAGATACCCCGAACAGTTAGTCTACTTGATACACTAGGCTTGCATATCNAAATTTACCACACCCGTGTGCACTTTTAGTGACAAAGCGCGAAAGGCATTTTTCTCCCCTATGCGTCCAAAGTAGCGTTTATACAATTGCTCTGGAAACAGTCAAATGCATGGCAAAGTCACCAAATTTGTATAATAGCGACGCTCAACATTCCCATATTTGCTTGCCGCCAGATATGTGGTATTATTTCCGTACAGTTTAGGAAGTTTCGTAAAATTTATTTTACAGCGTACCGTCAACCGGGGTGGCTTTGTCTACCATGAGGTGGCTTTGCCTCACCATATGGAAAACCACTCAAGTGGCGCTATCTCCCGCACGGTATAAAGAAACAAGCTCGCGATCGTGAACTCCCCTAGGCAGATTTGCTAGCTTGAAGAAAAAGTTTATTTACTATAATGTATGTATTTGTCTACTTGATTGACTTTTACAAAGTAACAATGGGATTACATTGCCTCATTGGTCTTTCTAAACGATTACTCAAGCTATATCATACCTCGAGACAAAGTCACTCCATGTCGAGGTGAGACTGTCCCATTGTTTTTTTTTTNGATTACTCAAGCTATATCATACCTCGAGACAAAGTCACTCCATGTCGAGGTGAGACTGTCCCATTGTTTTTTTTTTAATAAGTTTTGAAGGCTAGGAAATGTTTATAGTTTTTGAATAGGATTTTTTATTTTTCGTTGGAATNTTTTTTTTTTAATAAGTTTTGAAGGCTAGGAAATGTTTATAGTTTTTGAATAGGATTTTTTATTTTTCGTTGGAATCTCTTGTATTAAATAAAAATATTGGAAAAATAATAGCTTATAGCTGTTGGTCTGTTTACGCAGGTTTCAAGACAAAATGAAGGAAAATTAGGCAAAGTTGCAGGTACGTTATAGTTGTCGCTACACAGCGAAAGTGAGCGTCGTGTGGAGCCTATTTTCATTACCAAAGAAAACCTTATGGCGTTGCATTTTTTCTGTGTGCATGCGTGTGTAAGTGTCTACACCAACATCTTTTGAACCCTTGCAACGAATTTAGCCAAACAAGATTCACTTGAATTGCATAGAAAAAATACATCCAACGTTTTATAGTTTTTAACCATATGAAATGTCGGTTTTGAAAATNTTCACTTGAATTGCATAGAAAAAATACATCCAACGTTTTATAGTTTTTAACCATATGAAATGTCGGTTTTGAAAATTTTTAGTGTATTAGCTCATCATGAAACCATTCTGCCGATTTAAGTCGAAGTTGTTATGCTAGTCTAACATATTAAAAACATTAAGTTCATTAATTAATTTCAGCATTTAAAAGCATAGTACATAAGACATTTTGAAATAATGATTAGACATTAAATTAGGTATCAAACATGAGAATCTATTAATTCTAGTCCCATTAAATTTTTCATATCAGTAGTGCTAAAAAGAAAAAATAACATTTATAAAACTTAAATACTTCAAAACAGCAGACATGTAAAACTTTCTGGTAGACACNCCTAAAAAGAAAAAATAACATTTATAAAACTTAAATACTTCAAAACAGCAGACATGTAAAACTTTCTGGTAGACACGATATATCTATAGAACCATTATATCAATTAGAATAAAACCTGATGTGTAGAGTATCTGATAAGCACATTCGGTTGATCAATGATAACCTCTTGCGTTCGCCGATTATGGACATAGCGCCGCATAAACTCAAGGTCACACACTCAGTGGCGTAACTACAAACCAAAGACCTGTATACAAACACTGAAATCAAGCGCCCTCCCTTCCAAGGACGAGTAAACTGTAGTGCTATACATAAAATGCGTGTTTCTGAAAATTAGAAGGTATATATTTGGAATACTATAGCGATCAGTTAAGCTTTAAAGTATAAACACAAGTAACACTTTTAAACTGGCATATTAAAAATATCTTCTTATGACCTGCAAAAACATAGCCCCCCCCNCCTGATAACTACGCGGCTAAAAGGTCAATAGAGGGCATTTTCGCTTATCCGACACGCCCTGCAGGACTCAGAACCAATAGTAAACATTCAGCACTCAAATAGCTAGGTAAATTTGGCGTGGCCGGGTTAAACAAGAGAATGAGGTTTCCTGTGGTGGCAGCCAATGAAAGAGTGACTTCTGCTCGATTATAAATCCAGGAATGTGGGGTCTAGCTATGTGCCTTTTCATAACACGATATTGTGCGGTTTCTAGCCATCGCGTAAATGTTCGCCGAGGGTGTGACACCGATCCACAGGATGGAGCCAGCAAACTTCACATTCCTTCGCGCTCTCGCGAAATCAAGAGGACTGGACACGACGTGATGGATTTTTTATTTCTTCTCTCTTCCATCAACATCTTACCGTTGCGGGCGAGGCCAGATTTGAGGGTAAATACCAGTTTCCGCTTCTCTTGTGCGCATGCTCCTTATTTGCTCTCCAACGATCCGAGGGGAAACTGGTCCCCGGGAAGGTTTTTATAGCCCAATTAAAAAGTTTCCCGTGCCGAGATCCAGAGCGCTGGGCTCTCTAACTGTTGGGAACTTGGCTATTTTCTTGTTATTCTCAACATTCGTGGTAACGGGTTCGCCTTATCTGCATCAGCAAGAGGTGCAGCAGATAATGGGTGCTATCCACACAACTCCAGTAAAACTGCGTTTGTGTTTGTTACCCTAAAAACAAGTCAAAGATGTGAACGTTAAAGGTAGAGTTCGTGTTCTTCGACCCAGGGTTATGAGCAGACTGGCTGAAGGCAACGTTATTTGACAAATATACAGTGGCATCTGTAGACATAAACGGACTCAAAGGCAGGAAGCTAGGCGCGAACCACAAACTGCAACCAATAACTCACAGTAGACTAAATAACATATTTAATGGCATTACCTCACCTGCGCAAAATTTATTTACTCACCCCCCNCAATAACTCACAGTAGACTAAATAACATATTTAATGGCATTACCTCACCTGCGCAAAATTTATTTACTCACCCCCCGAGAGCAAAATCACTTTACTTACGTGTTTGGTGTTACTGAAATGGTTTGAAAGAGAGAATAGGTATATCNCCCCCCCGAGAGCAAAATCACTTTACTTACGTGTTTGGTGTTACTGAAATGGTTTGAAAGAGAGAATAGGTATATCCCATTCGGCTGCACGTGTGCTTTTCCGGCTCAATCCCAAGAAAACGATGTTGATGTTATGGATCTACATTATCAGGACGATAAGGGTGAGATGTTACTTCCCCTACACGCGCAAGGCATGCAAAACCTGTGCAGTTTTTTTTNCATTATCAGGACGATAAGGGTGAGATGTTACTTCCCCTACACGCGCAAGGCATGCAAAACCTGTGCAGTTTTTTTTATCTCTGAACGTTTTACACTGGTCTTATCGTTTTATTACACAGCAACAAAGGCGCAGTTCGCTTTTTCAAACGCCAATATCGTTATCGAGAACCCCATTTTTTTTTAATTTCCAATGTCAAAAGAAAACAGACATCAAATATTACTGTGATAATTTTTTTTCATAACTACACCGACACCAGNAAATTTCCAATGTCAAAAGAAAACAGACATCAAATATTACTGTGATAATTTTTTTTCATAACTACACCGACACCAGATACTGTTATGTAATCCTACGAGGTGTCACAAATATGCTCGCTCGTGCAACCAAATGCAGCTGCCGCCTTTATGCAGTTCATTTTATACCGTGTAAATAGTTTGGACTTCTTTGAGAACACGGGAACGCTGCTATAGTTTAACATTACAAGGCATAGTGGCTTAGTACTGACCTATTATTGGACATTGTTCAGATGCTTAACGGTCGTGGTATGTATTCACAGAATGACAGCGGTCAATGAGCGCACGCTTCGTGAACCACAATTCACCCCCTTCCACGTTGCCGTCACATAACATCATGAATTTAGAAAATGGATGACACTAGCCATCTTTAAACAAATATAAATACATTATAATAAAAGGTATTAGAATTTGGCATCCAACCCGCCGAAAAAAAAAACATTTAAAAGCCACCGAATGTAAGATTTTTACGGCGTTGCACCCAGTATTCGCTGTTTACAAGCCAGTCCATGGTAGAGCATTGCACTGTCGACGAAGTTCATGCATGGGCACGTGTACCTGAGAAATGGTCCACGGAAATGCTATCACGTGTTTAGAAAATATTGGCCATCTCCCTTATCTTCTTAGCTTTGCATGCGTCATTTAAATCTGTCTGACGGGTGCTCTGCGTATAGCAAATGGACGACGGGTAAGAGTCGGGAGGGTACTATTGCCGAGATATGGAATAACCCTTTGGAAAGGCGGTTTCGCACTCTGTAGACCCACAACAGTTTGGGCAATCTCACGCACCCCAACACCTTCAGTTTATAGGAAGTGCGCTAACGCCCACGGGAAACAAAGCTGCGATTTTGGCGATTGGGACGTAATACTACTTATTTGAGGGCGCGGCGGTCTTGAGGTGTGAATTGCAATTATATTTTAATTCAATTTCTCTCGTTTTTTTAAGACCAGTACCTGACCCGAAAACGCTAGTAACATCTGTTCATTCCCATAAGAGGGCGCCAGACTTGATAAATAGGTTGGTTGATTGATTGATAAATTGTATTTATTCAATAAGTGTCAAGCATTTGCGAAGTCACATTGTTACAAGAATGCCTGAGAGGCGTATCCGATTTCATGAGAGATGGAGGTCTTAATTAAAATAAAATAACTAAATTCAATAATTACACAAAGTAAACATAACACGTCATCCCAGTAGCGTAACGTATCAGATTGAAAACTACGTAACGCAATTTTAATGTTTCGATTCGCCCGTTCTACTAAATTTGCCTGAGGGTGGTACGGAGCAGTCTTTACCCCCCTTTTTAAGTTTAAACCTCTGAATTTTTGAGAAATAAATTACGTAGCATTGTCGATCACTACAAACACGGCTGAGCCAAAAACACTAAATAATCTCTGCATAACTACCTTCCCATTTTCTCCTACCTTTATGGTATGTAACGGAAAAAATAAACAAAATTGGCTGAAACTGTCTATAACAACAAGTACATATACATATCCAGAGGAACTCTGGGGCAACGGGCCCATAAAGTCCAAAAAAATTCGCCCCAAAAGATACAATGCTACCGTACCGGCATATTGCCCTTCTGGTTTTTGATTTTTCGGCTTTGCAAGTGGGCAAGCATCGCAACATTTGACCCAATTTTCCCGATCGTTGCACTCTCCTGGCCACGTAAAAAGTTCTAACAAACGGGAAATTGTTTTATCCCGTCCTACGTGTCCTCCGTAAAAGGATTCATGATAATATTTAAAAACCATTGCCCTTAGTTTTTCAGGTACAAAAGCTCTGAATTTGCCTGTGTTTGTCCATTCTCCTAGAAATACTTTAAAAACTACGTGACAGGAATTTCCGTCTTTGATTTCAGACAATATTTGTGTACATATATCAGTAAAAGCACTCGGAAAAAACTTTTGCAACGTGTTTTAATTCCAAAATATATATATAACAGCGGAAACTGAACCGGACAACTGACTAACCACAGGGGCCCCATTTTCCACTGCCTCAAACTCGAATTCGCAATACATGTTTGACAGCGCATCCGCTACAGAATTATCGATCTTCTTTATATGATGCACGGTAAATTTAAACAGAGCGAGGCGCACTAACCAGCTGGCTTTTGTGAGTTTAACAACCAGCTGAGAGACTGGTTGTCCGTAAATAAAGTAAACGGACATACTCTAAATAATCTGAAAATCTGAAAACTTTTCCATTGCCCATATACAACTTAAGCACTCTTTTTCCTAATAGTAAATGTACGTTCTGTCTGAGTTAATAATTTACTGGCGTGTGCTATCGGCACAAAATTACGGTCTTTCTTTTGATTCAAACACGCCCCAAGAGCCACAGAACTTGCATCACCGTGCAAAAAAAATTCTTCAGAAAAATTGGGCAAGTGCAAGACGAGTGGATTAGCTAACATTTCTTACAATTTTGAAAAAGCGTTTTCTCATTCCAAGTACAACACAAAAGGTACATTTTTTCTTTTCAACTGGTTTAATGATTCTGTAAGATCAGACAAATTTGGAATAAATTTACTATAAAAAGCAACCATTACTCAAAATCTTTTTACACCTCTTAAATTTTTTGGTTGTGGAAAATTAACTACAGATTTAGTTTTCGCAGGATCAGTGCGTCAATTACCTTCCGAAATAATAAACCCTAAATATCGACAAACCCTAGATATCGCACAAACGCTAGATATCACACAAACCCTAGATATCGCACATGTTGTGCCCAAATAATTTTTCCTGGGTTCACAGTCAGACCAGCCTTCCTTAAAGCGTCTAATATTATCCGCAAATGTTTAAGGTGATCCTCCAACGTGTCACCGTACATGCACACGTCATCAATGGACGTAAAGACGAACACATACAAGTACCGTCCTAGCACGTGATTCTACACTCGGGACATACATTGAGGTCCTGAATTTACCCCCACGGGCAGACACGTCCACTGGTGCAACCCCCGAGGGGTACAAAACGCTAACGGCGCTCTACTTTCCGGATGTAGCTCGCACTTTAGAAAAGCAGAATTCAAATCCAATATGGTGAAACATTTAGCTCTTTGCAAGTGTTGGAAAACAGTTTCCACAACTGGTACTGGTTGTGAATCAACACACATTTTTTATTAACCTTTCTATAATCACATATTAAACGATATTGACTTAGTTTTTTTAGGTAACAAAAAAAAACGGGCTCGCGTGCGGTCTAGCGGATTGCTCCACAAATCCCCTGTTCCTTTAAATCATTAAATAACGGCTTAAATATTTGCATTTTGGGCGCGGACACATTGTATGGCACGCATACTACAGGCTCGCTGTCTTTTAATTCCAAAACTACAGGAACCTCTTTACAATGCCCTGCTTCTGACGTAAGCACATCACTATATTCTGTTTTTTAACTTGTCTAATGCCTTTACCATCTCTTCCGAATGTTGTAACAACCGAATCTTCCGACCTCGGGAAGGCTTGATTTGCAAAGCAATAACGGTCTCAGGGGAAAAACTTTAATGTCAACGCTTTTCTTGCTACGTCAACACATGCGTGGGTGCTGCCCAAGAAATCAATACCCAATATGACGTCATGTGATAAAATTTCAAAAACACGAAAATTTTCCATGAAAATTTTTCAATTTTAATTTTTATCACTGCAACAACATTTCATTTTATCAATCCTCCGTCTCCTAAGGAAAATATGACAGATTATTTGTATGGTACCAACCGGCGCGTCATAAATAATTTTATTAGAAGTTTCATTTTTTATGAGAGACACAGAGGCACCTAAATCTACCAAGGCAGAGATTTTAAAATTTCCAAATATTAATGAAACATGCAGTAAGCAATTTCCATTAAACAAATTTGTGTTTGAAACTGAACCTAACACCGCAGGTTTCCCTCGCAACGGACATTTAAATTTAAGGTGACCAGGATTACCACATCCAAATCGCCATTTTCACCGGTTTTTGTCCATCGGGAATTTATTTTTCGTCCGAATGGTCCCTGTTTCCTAGCGGTGCTACTTATCCGTCATTTTCTGCCTTTCTATAAAAACAGTTTTCCGTTGTGTGATTTACCCGTAAACAAATTGGCATTTATATACGTTTCGGCTTAACCTGTACGGAATTTCCTCCTCCATTTTGGGTCTCATAAAAAAGTTTCGCCATCGGATGATTTCACCGAGAACAAATTTGACACTGCCGTTTAGGTGTTACGTTCATATACATCTTTTGCTTACAATCGCCAACGGTTAATTCTACCTGAACTACCAATGCTAACAGCTCGTGCAACGTTTGTGGCTTTGTGGCAAAGGTAAAGAACTTACTGTTTTCAGGAAACAAATTAAAAAAGCATAATTTCTACCAAAATTTGCTTCCGCACACGGCAAACCCAAAAGTTCTACCAGTTTAATCGTCTCATTTACTAAATGTAGCATTGATTCTCCAGGACGCTGAAATACTTATAACATTTTCGTGTGCTGGTGTACAATGGCTACTGAAGTACCTGTTTGCCGCCAAATAGCCTGACGAAATTCGCAAAAGGACATACGCTCATTGATGGTTTGCCCTGATACACTCTGCATTCTTCTTCGTCACGAGATCCGGAAAGCGCAGTTTCGGTAGCGACAGGAAATTCAGGACAGTTACGGGAATACTTCATATATTGATTACGGTTCTGGCATTAGTAGCTGATTGGCTCGCATTCTAGTAGCGCTACAAATTCAATTTGATATATCTTTTACTGAGACGCCCTACTCAAAATGAAATATATATCTCTTTATTCTACTTTCCTACACCGGAAAAAGATATTTTGTGGCGGCCACAAAGTCTTTTGTAGGTATTCGCCCTGCCAAACATTTTTGTATAACACAAATTTGTTTTCAGCTATTACAAAATAATTGTTAGTGACCACAAACGTTTATATGCGGCAACTAAAAAATATTGTGTTCACGAAAAAAAAAAATTGACATTGTGAATACTTTGTAGCCGGTATAAAATAAGGTTTTCAGTGGAAACACAAATAACGAAGTCATTGTGACGCGCGGTAAAAAACGTTCGTGGAAAGTGTTTTGAATTAAAATTTATTAAATTAAATTTTTTTTAGTAAAAATATGTTTTCCGTTAAAGTCTGTGCGAAAATTTTTGATTCCAAAAGAAACCGGAAATGAATTTTTACAAAGAGTATTTCTCTTTTATCCCTTTTGACTTCTCACACGGACGGTTTATCTCTGGGGAGCTTCGTAAGTATCATCTGCGGAAGTGTTAATTTGCCAACAATTTGACGATCATTTTTGTTATCTTCCATTGTTCACTAAGTATGGCTCTGCATACTTAATATGCAAATTTTGCAACGTGTGCAGGAAAACTAACCCTCCGCGAATCTTTTATTCCCGGTCTGAACGCTGCAGGAAAGACCGTGCAAATTAAAACACCAAATTACTGATTGTGCTTCATTTAAACCTCAATACAAACCAACATATTTGCGAGTGGACCGCTTGCACATAACTGGAATGTAAGTACTACCGCAGTGATAGCGCCAGACAAGAAAAACCAAGAGGTTCCTCAAGTTTGCAACTGTTTGATGGTAAAGTCATTCGTACCAACGAAAAATTACAAGCCCTTACACGGACAGACACGCTCGTTTCGCTGCGCCTAATCGTGCCTTACTCTAATGCGATTTTGTGCTGAAAATAATTTTGACGACCCAACAGTGAAAATACTATGCACATAAATCACACAAAAATCCTTAAAGAAAAAATAAAATGTAATTACCTACAATCGTTGCCCTACTGAAATCTATTGTTATGTAAATATTTCACTTCCTATGCTGGATTATTTTCTTATAAAATTTGATTTGCAAAATTAATCGTAATTATGACGCAATGAAAATAACTCCATTTTAATTTTATGAGTTCCATCTAGCAACTTAAACTAAAAAATTGTATACAGTAAAAATTTGATTTTCCTGTTTTTTTGTGTAGGTTACAAAAGACATTCTCAAAAAAGCATGTACTTTCAAATAATTTGGAAAGTTTCAAGAAAAGGGATAATTAAGCGTTGGAGTAAACACGTATTCCCTGCAGCCATCCAAAATAGTGAGCCTTGCTTTTTCTTATAATTTCAGTTTAGTAAAGAAACTGCTAGATTTTTTCTGCTTATTGCAATACTATGTAAAATAAATATTAAGAATATTGTTACCAAAAGTTTTCCACAATAAATGTTACTCATTAACTCATACCCTCGTCAAAATACATATTTTATTCCAGCATAATTTATTTTGGGAAAACAATTCCAAAAAACCTGATGAAGAGTTGGTTAAGAACATTAAGGAAATCGAAATGCATAACGTTAGCATGTATATATACTTACTACAGTAAAAGCCTGCAAGGATAAGATATTAGCCCTAAGATTTTGAACCGAAACTGAAACGAAATGTAGTCTATAACTGCTTGCGTAACGACCAGGTTTTATCTCTAAATATTTTGGAGAACCATCTTTGAAATTCATTTTAACGATCATTGTTTAACCCCGGCGCGTTAAAACTTTTGACACCGGAAAATAATTTCTGCTACGTGGTGAATGACAGCCACGAACTAGAGCAGTTATTATGAAAACGTATGTCCCTTCGGAATGTAGGGCATAAATCAGGCAACAATATGGGTGGGAGGAATTACAGTAAAAAAGATATGATAGTGTTGCAATCACGTGATTTTTTGGTAAGCGCTGCACTTGTGTTCAGTAATCCACGAACTAGAGCAGTTATTATGAAAACGTATGTCCCTTCGAAATGTAGGGCATAAATCAGGCAACAATATGGGTGGGAGGAATTACAGTAAAAAAGATATGATAGTGTTGCAATCACGTGATTTTTTGGTAAGCGCTGCACTTGTGTTCAGTAATCCACGAACTAGAGCAGTTATTATGAAAACGTATGTCCCTTCGAAATGTAGGGCATAAATCAGGCAACAATATGGGTGGGAGGAATTACAGTAAAAAAGATATGATAGTGTTGCAATCACGTGATTTTTTGGTAAGCGCTGCACTTGTGTTCAGTAATCCACGAACTAGAGCAGTTATTATGAAAACGCATGTCCCTTCGAAATGTAGGGCAAAAATCAGGCAACAGTATGAGTGGGAGGAATTACAGTAAAAAAAAAAAATGATAGTGTTGCAACCACGTAATTTTTTGGTAAGCGCTGCACTTGTGTTCAGTAATTTTTCTCGTCGCCAATGAACAACGCGCTGCGTGCCCGATGATGTTGGCATTAACCACTCATGTCAAAGAAAATTACCCAAATCAGATTATTCACATTGTAGACTCCCGAGCACTGATGCTTTGTTGTGTACAGCACCGCTCATAACTTTCATTCATTTGCAACATGTCCGCGATTGTTGACGCGTCGACCGAACGGGCTAGTATTCGAAGAGCTCTGAAGGTATATCCTACAATATTTACTTCTCGGCAACATTAAAAACGAACAGACATTT
>NQII01000614.1:510656-521509 GCA_002778355.1 Clitarchus hookeri | reverse complement strand
TTCTCACGCGCACTTGCGCCACTGTCGAATGCAACACGAGGCGTCCGAGACCTGGCGAGGGGGAGCTTCTCGCATCGCGGGACACCGGGAACTGACACCGTTCAGATGTCCGGAGTTAAGGCGGCCGGATTTGTCCGTAGCCGAGGAACATTCCTGGGGAGATTTCCATGAGAAAAGCCAGACGAGGATGAAAATGCAGCTGACTGCCCAAGGGAGACCAAACTTTATATTTCCTAGCACATTTGTGGGCTACTACTGCTGGTTACAATGACATACTGTATGTATGAGAAAGAGAGGGAGGTTATTATTTTTAACTCCGGGTTAGTATATTTCGAGGGGATTCCTTTTGCAAAATAAAAGAAACATAATAATACAAATTAACACTAAGTGATTATTGAGGGAGGTAGACGCCCTTGAAAATCTATATTTTTAATAATTTTATTTCAAAATATTAGAAGCTGAGAAGATAAGAAAACTTCTGCATATTGTTTTCTATCTTTGACGCCCTAATTGTGTGTGACTTTGATAAGTAATGTTGGCCACATTCATTTTAACAAAATGGGGGCTCCGGGTTATCATATAAAATATACAGTTCTGTGATGAGGTCAAATAGTTTTTATGATGGATACGAATTACGTTTAAATGAGCAAAAAAGTAGTAAGAGTTGCTTTAACGTAACATGCACTGGCAAACCTTTCACGAAAAAGCATTAACGGACTTGATATGCCGCGGATGCTCGCCTACCAGGTATGCAACATGTTGGGCAGCATTTTACTCAAGTAATTACAGGGGACGATACAAAGCATAACATTTTCACAGATGTTTTTTTTCAGTTCACTAAATCACAATCCTATTCAGGAATTTGTAGATTCATTACAAGTAGTCCCTGAATATTGTACTTTCGTGATTTTACTTCTCAAGGACACACTCCTTCCTTGATAAACAACGGAGGTAATTTGTGCGATATTTTCTTTCCCATTTTGCAAAAGGGTTCATTCCACAGCAAATTTACCTGGAATTCAGATCAACTTGGCACCTGATGAGAGATGTTGCGACTTTCGCGGCTGTTATCTGAATGTGCATGTATTTAGAAATTTGGCCGCGTTAAAATCGTTTAGTTTACTCGAGTTCAAAAGCCACGAACAATCGATCACGAAACACCGACATTCTGGAGTCGTCCTGACGGTGGCCGAGTATGTTAAGTTTCGGCTTTGCCCCTTTCGCATAAATTCTACGTTTTCGTGTCATTTCAGTTTCGCAGGTATTATTGAAAATGTTTTATTATAGAAAATTTACAATTTGCTAGTTGTTTAATACTTCTGTATCTAATTTGCACTGTGTGTTATATCCTGATTGCATAAGGGAAACAATGTATTGATAAAACATATATACATATATTCTCGCCTTTTTGCAACTAGCAGATAACACACAATTAAATTTCAGCACACACATATTAAACAACTCGTATAATGTAAATGTTCTATAATCGTACATTGTCAGTAATTATTACTATGAATCCGAAATCAGGACGCGAAAACGAAGAATTTCTGCAAAAGGGGCTAAGCCGAGCCTTAATGAGGCCATGCGCTGCCCAAGACGACAACAGGGTTCAATTCTCCCCATGCGCACAATTCCAATTCGTAGAACGGCCGAGGGTGTCAGGGGATACAGAGAGTTGTTGTGGGAAACCTTATCGCGTCAACCACTTTGCTATTATCTACGTAACAAAACAACTATAGGCTGTTCGCGGTAAACTGAGCACTTTTGAAAGCCATGCTTAAGGCGCCCGTCTACCTGGCGCTTGAACTGCGTTGCAGAGTGTTTGAAATACACGTTTTTCAACGAAACTATTAAGCGTGCGTCCGATGTGCTGATCTACGAAAAGAACACACACTTCAGACGAGGGCTGTTAAGTACTTTCAAAATATCACGTACGTTAGAAACATCAATTCAGAGTACTCCAAAACCGCTAAAAACGGCCTTTCCAAGGCGTTGTAGCTCAAAATGCACGCATCAGATACATGCAAAACTACTATAGGGGCCTGCACTGAACCTTCCAAAAGACTTCCCACTAATAAAATGATATGGTCACAGCTGAAAAAGTCCCATAGGTACACGCAGCACGACGAGAACACTGCACGCCAGTTCAGAGCCTTGCGCTTAGCGTCGATGGCGTACTTGATGCGCGTGGCAGTGTCGCCCTTATCGCTCCCGCGCTTCTTGGCCTAAACGTGGGAAAAAGTTCCAGGTAGACGGGGGCCTTAAGATCTACTTGCATACACATTGTGTACTCTTCAGCCACACGAACACTTAACACTGCCGCGGGTTCTACTCACCTCATTCATGCGTCGGCAAAGTAAAACTACCAGATTACTTGAGAAAAGTAAATATTTTACAAAGTTGCTAAATCTTACACTTAATATGCATTAAAATATCAGAAAAAAAAATTAATTATTTCCCTATTCACAAATGTTTGCNAAAAAAATTAATTATTTCCCTATTCACAAATGTTTGCCTAACACTTATAATTCAAAGTCAAAACATTGAACAAATTTCCCTTTTATCTTGACCGACTTTACTGGGGGGTGCNCCCTAACACTTATAATTCAAAGTCAAAACATTGAACAAATTTCCCTTTTATCTTGACCGACTTTACTGGGGGGTGCATGCCAATCAGTGTCCCCGTTAAAATATATTCAGATAGGGGCAGCGACATTTTTCTAAGGTTGGTTTCCAAAGCGCTCACTTTACCGTGAGCAGCCTTTACCCACATGTGTGCATGCAAAGTCATGAACTTTTGCAAGATTTCATACAAAATACCTTCTGTCTTGTATACAGCTTCCGAAATTTGCGTGTGCGCTTCACGGAAAAAACCACGTTAATGGAACTAAATTTAATGGTTATTACTTTGCAGGGTGGCCAATTTACGAAGTTAAAAACCTATTAGAGAACATTTTACGAAACACGACATCGAGCGAAGTGACTGCCACGCTGCATTATCTAAAAACTCTAACTTGCCGACTTGAACACGGCAGGAAAAACCACACGAAGGGTTATCGCGCAGTGCCGCCGCAACGCGCTGGTAAGGTCCGTATTTTTATAAAATCACACTGTAGGCTGTAACCCACGCCTTCGTAGGCGGAAGACAGTCGCTGAATCATCACGGGCAGTTAGCGCAACTTGCCTTCCCACCCACTCTTTCAAAACGCCTCGCTTCAAGGCCTGGATGTAGGTGGTGGTCACAAGTTTGACTCGGGTCCAGGTATACTTCTGTCCATCACAGCCGGGGTTCATACGTTCATTTGTGAGCTGCGTAAGCTTGGTACCCGCAGGAACTTGGCGATTACACTTTAATTTCACGCATGACTTTGAGGTTCCGTTAATTTGGGTGCGTCAAGAGACGACTAAAAAACGAACACACGGTGCGCACGTGTGCGTGCNGGGGGGGGGAGGTATGTATGTATACACATGTTGAGACGAGAAGGTTTGCTCCTCCGGGGAACGTTAAATGAGGTGGAGATGGAGCAACGACGGAATGCAAGGGCAGATGAACCGGGAGTGTCCTCTAAAAATCCACCGGGCAACGGCAACGTCCACCACTTTTCCCCAAATGCGAAAATCTGGGTGACCCCGCCAGGATCACCGCGGCCCCTGTGTGTATATGTGTGTATTTATATGTTTGTACGCGAATGTATGAGTGTATGCATGTGTGAATGTGTGAAGGTTAGAGAGAGAGAAGCTAACCTAAACGATGGCTTAAAAATTTTTAGCAGCAGCAAAACTGTTACTTTTTTTTTTTAATTTATTAATTTATTTATTTGCTGTCTTATTTGCCTCAACTATTTCGCACGGAATTATATGTCCACTCAAAACGACTGTAACTTATTAACGCATATTTGCAGATATAATTTTCAGCCAAACTGCGACCGGCACTAGGCTAACATAAACCAAGCCCCAATAATGGCGAGTATGTTCATGGCTCACTCGAAAGATACGAACTTCCTCACTCTCAATCCTAAAGGAAAAGTTTCAGGATCGCATACAGCAGGAAATATGCAGTCGCCAAGACCCCGCCTGCTTCGGGGCGGGCAAGTACTGGCTTCGGACGGCGTGGTCTTCCGACGAGGGACTGCGCCTGCAGATGAGGGAACGGAAATAACTGGAAAGGAAGGTGATGAGGGTCAACGATAGGTCACAGCCCTCTCGCGCCGCTGCGGTTTAACCTCCGGACGCCTCTCCTTCACGCGGATAACCCCCTCCCCAACCCCCCCAACGCAACCCTTAGAACTTCTTCGACTTGCCGTCCCGCCTTGCGGCCCGCGTACAAGCATACCGCTTCGAGACTTTATAAATTGAAAATGGTGAGGAAGATTTTATCGTTACTTACACAATCGAGTAACAAGTTACACAAATACAGTCGCTGTCGTGGTAAGGGAGGGGAGGAAAACCGGCCGCGTACACTCCACGCACAAACACAGTAGACCCGCCGCCGGGAAGTCTGCAAGCAGTCAGCGCGGTAGCAAAGCGAGCACTTAAAAAAAAAACAATAACTTAACCAGAACATATTTTGCACACCTGCACAATTAATTATGATATATCGGTTGTAGTACGACTTTAAAGTAAAAATAAAATGTTTTGGTAGTGAACAGATAATTATTAATCTTTACACTTGATTTTTTTTTTTAGTGAGTGAGTGAGGTTTCCCAAGCAATTACTCAAAGCCTACTTTAATACCTGCGATAAGCTGATAACTCAACACAACGTAAAAATAAAATTAAACAGTATTGCTTTTCATCGCCAGCACAATAGCAAAATTATCATCATCCTGCCGGGGTGTTTTTTAAGTGCGATATTCGTGGGTCATTTCCAAAGCAATTATATTATTCCTCTATGCCTTCCATGTTACACATATCTTGGGTTCCGCCCTCATGAATACCTGAACGACGTGTTTCATTTTTATCTCAAGCCCTATTGTTCGTTCACGTTTTCCAAACGGTAACATAGCCGCAATTTGCTTCCTCAATCTAGCAAGAGTGTAACTCCAACGCAATTTAACAACAGAAAGAATAGAACAGTGTCACCTCGAACTAGAAGGGAGGCGGGCCTTCCCCCGTGTCCTGTTCATTAGTACCAATATTAGAATACTGAAGATTGCTCCAAATCACAAAAATTTTACTACAAACCAGTTAAAATTATTTTACTGGAATCATTAGCAGTCCTATGATTATAATCCATTCACGGTTACTATGCACTTTTCTGAAGCCCTGCTAAAGTTCTAATTCCAGGATATTTCTCCGCCTCGTACAAACTAAGTTTAACTAAGTCTACAAAATTACACCAAAGGACAACGCACTTAATTCGTGCGCACTAGTTGTAATAATATTTCGCATAAGAACTACTTTATACTACGCGCTACAACTCACACGTTTTTTCACTGTTTTAATTCATATTTATTATAAATTAAATATTACAATTTATAAATGAAATATAGTTAAACTTCAATTTAACGACAAATAAAACAGTTCATTTGAACAGAGGTGTGAAACGCTTAATCGCTTGTGATAAATGACATATTTAGCGAATAACTAAACACGTCATACAAAGGGATGATTTTTCAAAGGTTTGATTCAAAAAGTTGGCTTTTCGGCTTTAAAGTACAGCGAGAAACTTTTAAACACATTTTTTTCATTTCATAACGGTATATGCCTCGATTAATTTTTTTTTTCTGTTTAAAAGTTGAAGTAACATAATGAATTCAGCAGTCTTAATCATACGAGTCAACAACATTGAACATAAAGTTTCTAGATCGGCGCCAATTCTTCTCATTTGAACATCATCCGGTAGTTAGAGCCACACGATAACGTATAGTTACGTTGATTACGAATGCACTTGAACAGAACATACACCGTAACAGAATGACTACCGTGCGAAATATTCTTTAAGCATACACGTTATTATATCAATCAGACCTCTTACGAAATCCGAGACGTCTTTTTATTAAAGAATTGCAACGCAATAAATTTAATTAACGGCTATCAAAAATTATATTTGGATAAGTAATTCGGAAAACACAAATTTTTGAACTAAATTTTGACATAGTTTGCTTGTAGAAATCACAATACTCATACATGAAAGAATAGGGTTAACTTAACGCAAAAGTAATGGTAAGGAGCGCCATCATACTAAAACTTGTTGTAAATGTTCACACTTGCATTATATGTAATCTGACAGCTCTTGAATCAGAGTGAATTCCGTATAGGATGCTCGTGGCGGGGCAGTGTAAAATATACCGGATTTAAAAGGGGCATGGTAGTGTGTGTCCAAGGGCAAGACAATCCATTTTCTAATTACTGCGGACGTTCAACATTCTTCGTTTTGCCTTGCCACCTGGGTATTAAGAATACTCGGTAGACAGCGCTGCGTCTGGAGAAAATTACCCACGATAACAGACAAGCCATAAAGGCTTAAATCACGTATACACTCAGTGCAGGAGGTACAAGGCTCACACAGCAATACAGCCGTCTTCAGTCACCACATGCCATGGAAGCAGAAGACCCACCGAGAGTGTCACCGTCAACGAATGACGCCTGTTGCACTACCTCACGTGGACACGTGACTTAGCTGA
The DNA here is from genome assembly GCA_002778355.1 of Clitarchus hookeri. Lineage (NCBI taxonomy): Eukaryota > Metazoa > Arthropoda > Insecta > Phasmatodea > Phasmatidae > Clitarchus > Clitarchus hookeri. The sequence goes on along the minus strand of NQII01000614.1, from coordinate 514,884 downwards.
TTGGATCCTGCAGGACTGCCCACGTGTGATAAGGAGACGTGGTTACGGTTATCTCGAGCCCAGCATGCTAATGCATCGTGTCACGGGATACACATTCAGATTTTCGGAATTGGTTCGTAGAAGCATATTTTGGAAGGTTCTTACAAGTAGTATCACCATCACATACATCAAGATGAACCCATCGAGCATATATGGGAAGTGTTGAATAAGTTTAATCTTACAAAAGATCGTGAACAAGCATAACTTAACATTGGAAAACTATCCAGATGGAATAGATTAACATCTGCCCAGAGATCCGTATACAAAAGCAATGATGCCACATTGAGTTGTTACATTTTGCTGTGCTAGATACTAAGCGCCTTCGCCATGATTTTTGACAAGTACTGCCCGAGAAACGTTGGTCAACTATTTATTCTTCGTACCAAATATACAGACAATTAATTAAATTAGCGAATACCGGAAGGAAACTAAAAATACTTAACTATACTACAGAATTTAAAACAAACACAAGTACATTCGTCCACAAAACACTGTTCAACAGTGCCAAGAGCGGATGTAGTTGTTTTACTACTTCCCAAGATATTCAGGAAACACCTCCAACTACAACAGAGAGTTGGAGATAACGACAGAAAAAAAAACATAATTAACTAAGGCCAGTTCCTAAAACATTTGACCAACTTCTGGATGGTAATCACCAGTTAATTAAAAAAAAATATCTTAATATACATATATTGAAATTGCATGCGGAAATAAAAAGTAAGAGAGGTATCTCAATAAACACATATGTATTTAATTAATTCATTAATTTAATTCTTAAAGAGACTGTATCGCTCTTTTTTAAGTAACGCAAATTCGTTGTGCTGATCCCAAGACTTTTAAGGAAGACATTTTTAGTTTTACACCTTTGGCGTGTCAGTTGTTCCATTCTGGCCTCCCACCTTTTATTGTACATGTTTACTGGTAATATCAGAAAACAGGAGATATTGACAACTCTGAAATGCGAATGGAGGAACTCCTATCAGTTCCCAGGTGGAGATGACATACTCCCAAATACTATTACGATCCACGCAATCCATTAATTTATTCCAGAGGCAATGCCTAAGTTCGCTAAACACACATCCTAAAAGTATAAATAAAAAAAAGTTCAGGTGGATCACAATCAAGTAAGAAATTGTATGTGAACGTCTGGAAAAATAAAAGAATATCCTCCCGGTAACTGCGCACATTTTAACGGACTCCGACTTCAGTACTTACACTAATGTTTGCAGCTAATTTTAACGTAGGTTGCTAGGGCCCTCGCCATTTTGGATTTACTTATATTTCACCATAACTAAATTTATGGAGACAATATTAAATGACCGAGTCTGTAATGGCACAGGATATATCTTGACACTTAATTCGAAATCATCATGATTCTCCTCCATTGCCGTCACATCTTTAGCCATAATTGATAGTTACCCCATTATTACGTGATTATTTAATAAGAGAAATCATGAATATAAATGAAACCGCATACAATTCGGAAATTAAGTTAAGTATTCCTGAAAGTCACAAGACACTTTTTAATACGATACCTAAAATATTAGTTTCCAAGGAATGTTAAGCAAATCCACTATGGAGAGGGATAAGAATGGGCGTTGGACAACGTATTGCTACGCGCGNGGGGGATCAAACAAACCCTGCCACCGCTGTGTCGTCGGGCGGGCGGGGAATGATTGGCAGCTGATCTGGACTGGCGCCAACTTGCCCTCGTCCAATCCCCCTTTAGCAGATGTCTGCGGCGGCCTATTGCATGAACTTTCTGGTAATCTTCTCCCTCGGCGCAGCTCGACCTTTGACGAAGATTCGCCTGCCACCATAAATATCAGCGCAGTCAGAGGGTCGGCAGTCTGCGACAGCCTTCTGGCGCAGTGCGGCGAAGGTGAGCCGTAGGTGAGAGAGACTGCGGCGGATGAGTATGACTGTGAGTGTGAGTGTGTGTGTGTGTGTGTGAGTGTGTGTGAGAGTGTGTGTGTGAGTGTGTGTGGGTGAGTGTGTGTGTGAGTGTGTGTGTGTGTCTGCGACGTCTACACACGAGGGTGCACGTGTGCTGCAGAGGGCGAAGTACACGACGAGTAGAGTACGGCTGTGTACGGGAACACTCAGGGCGCTCCTGAACATTCTGAACAACAAAGATGTATAATACCTGAACCGAAACAATGTGGGAATGAATGTGCGAATGATACAGACTTGATTGAAATGTCAAATATTGAATATATACACAGAGGTGACAAAAGTCATGGGATAGCAATATGAAAATATACAGATGGCAGTAGTATCGCGTACAAAATGTATAAATGGGCAGTGCATTGGTTGGGCTTTTATTTGTAGTCAAGTGATTCATGTGAAAAGGTTTCTGACGTGATTATGGCCGCACGACGGGAATTAACAGACTTTGAACGCGGAATGGTAGTTGGAGCTAGACGCATGGGACATTCCATTTCGGAAATGGTTAGGGAATTCAACATTCCGAGATCCACAGTGTCAAGAAAGTGCCAAGAATACCTAATTTCAGGCATAACCTCCCACCATGGACAACGCAGTGGCCGGCCACCTGCACTTAATGACCGAGACCAACGACGTGTGAGCAGAATGGTCAGTGTTAACAGATAAGCAACACTGCAAGAAATAACCGCAGGAATCAATGTGGGACGTACAACGGACTTCTCCGTTAGGACAGTGCGGCAAACTTTGGCTGTACTGGACTATGCCAGCAGAAGACCGACTCGAGTGCCTTTACTAACAGCACGACATCGCCTGCAGCGCCTCTCCTGTGCTCGTGACCATATCGGTTGGACCCTAGACTACTGGAAAATCGTGGCTTGGTCAGATGAGTCCCGATTTCAGTTGGTAAGAGCTGATGGTAGGGTTCGAGTGTGGCGCAGACCCCAAGAATCCATGCACCCAAGTTGTCACCAAAGAACTGTGCAAGCTGGTGGTGGCTCCATAATGGTGTGGGCTGTTTTTACATGGAATGGACTGGGTCCTCTGGTCCAACTGAACCCATCGTTGACTGGAAAGGGTTATGTTCAGCTACTTGGAGACCACTTGCAGCCATCCATGGACTTGATGTACCCAAGCAACGATGGAATTTTATGGATGACAATGCGCCATGTCACCGGGTTACAACTGTTCGCGATTGGTTTGAAGAACATTCTGGACAATTCCAGCTAATGATTTGGCCACCAAGATCGCCCGACATGAATCCCATCGATCATTTATGGGACATAATCGAGAAGTCAGTACAAACTCCTGCACCGGCAACATTTTGGCAATTATGGACGTATATAGAAGCAGCATGGCTCAATATTTCTGCCGGAGACTTCCAACGACTTGTTGAGTCCATCCCACGTCGAGTTGCTGCACTTCGCCTGGCAAAAGGAGATCCGACACGATATTAGGAGGTATCCCATGACTTTTGTGGCCTCAGTGTAATTTTAATGGTAGTTCAGTAGGTGTTAGAAAACTGTTTATAAAGATTGGTTTCAAGTGTTTGATTGGGTTAATTTGTGTGAGGTTACGGACGATTATGTAAATACTAGTTGCAAACAGCAAGTGACAATTTGTCAAAATATTAAGTTTAGAGTTTTTTGGATTGTTTGTAAATAATTAGGCAACTATCAGTAACTCTTTTATTTAATTAAGACCTCCATCCTTAAGAACCCGGTTATGCCTACACACTTTGAATAATTGTAACAATATTTAGGTTTCTAGCAATTTTAACGCTTCGTAATGGATGCATCTAAACTAGCCGTTAGGTACATGGCTAAGTGAACTTTAAATCGCGAAGGAAAGATAAAATAAATGAGCAAAAAGGATACCCTCAGCAGGTCTTTAAACCGCGAATTAATGTCACGTAAAAAGATTTTCCTCGCAGCGTTATCCTCTTTAATAAGAGACAGCCCGTAACAAAACGGAAAACGCCTTTTTTTTTTTGTGCCTAAACACGTATTTTCTTTCCCTTTACCTCGGTCTTACGAGCTTGTCTGGACGAATAACTTCTCTCGGAGAATGTAATTCTCTACAACTCCCCTTTTTTTTTCCCCGCCTGAAGAAGAGTAAACAGTGGGCAGCAGTCACGAGTGTCCGGACGGACGCACAAAGGGCAGCTACCGGGCCTCTGACAGAGGACAGTCGTCGCGGGTTGTCACGAAGTCGTCCGGGTATCGATCGCGTGAGAGCGCCCCAC
>NQII01000614.1:482510-510591 GCA_002778355.1 Clitarchus hookeri | reverse complement strand
CCGCCACAAAGACTCGGCTCGGGCTTCGCCTTCCCTGGGAAAACACTGCCGGCCAGTCGGGCGTGCTTGCCGGACACGAATTACCCTGCCTGCCTACCTACCGGAGCCGCAGTGGTGTAGTGGTCAGACTACTCACCTCCCAACTAGAAGAACCGGATTCTATTCCCGGCGGGGTCGCTCCCGAATTTCTGTATGTGGGAATCGTGTCAGACGATGCCTATGGTCAGCGGGTTTTCTCGGGAATCTCCCGTTTCCCCCGTCCTTAAATTCCGGTACTACATCATACTCACCTCGTTTCACCCTCATCGGCTCTCAAGACCTCAATGTTAAGGGCCGCCCAAATCTCTTCATCCCTACCTACCTACCCTCTCTTCAGGGGGAAAAATAACCTGGCTTCCTATCTTGCTACTAAAACATTATTTATTATTACCGTTAACATTATCACGTGAATGCCAACAGTTCTCGCTATTTTTACAGGACCCCACAGGGTACGGAATTTGGACGGCGTATAAGTAGGAACTGCTTCAGCATTAATCTGAAGTGGTGGTGGGAAAACGACTTTGGGAAAACCACACCCATTGCAACCGATGGGGATCGAACCTACGACTTCCCGAACGCGAGTCAGACACGCTACCACATGACCAAACACACAAGGTCAATTATTAAAAAAAGAAAAGAAAAAACTGCAGAAAAATTGGGCAGATGACAATGTCTTTGTTAACTAAGAAAAAAAATAATCGCATCATATTTACTGTTAAATTCATACGCAGGTGTTAAAGACAAGAAGTTACGCAACCGACTAGGTGATTATTCATGTAGCTTCCCTGTACAACCCACGTGCCGGCAAGCGGGATAACCATAAAGCGAGCGCAGCGAACACCGCCCTGGTATGGAGGTTTTTCTCCGGATAGTTCCATTCCCTCGCCCCGTTTTCATTCCGCCGCTGCTCCACCCCCATCTCACCTCAATCCAACCAATCTTTGGGCTGGATGAATCTACAGTTCTATCTCCTAGATAGGACGGCAGCTTTACTTAGAGCCAGCATCCACTCTGATGTTCGTTGGTCTGCCTGGAAACGGGACAACGTTCAGTTTTGAATTTGCTTTCGCCATATGTTTTATGACTGATTTCTATTGTACGGTATATTTAAGAACTGCGTGTTGAAAGTGCAGTAAATTGGTTCCATAAAAGGATGGAGTCACTTATTATCGCTAACCAGATACTTGTCAACCCTTAATTCTGTTTCTCAAATTAATATTTTTCACGTAGAATAATAGTTTAAAAAAATGTTCCCACACATCAAACAGCAACGCGGACTCGTTAGGTGGTGTTCTTGCCATTTCAAACTGTGTAAGTAAAGATGAAACAAGTAATTTCATTATTCCTTAAGAACTGACGTTTTCGATTGTGCAGTTTTGTGCACGAAAATTAAAAGGGATGTAAGCACATATTGTTCGTATATACACCAGCACAGTACCTAACTTTTGAGCTCTTGAACCAATTAGAGATGGACTTAGAATTCGGGCAGTGAAAACAGGGTCCAAAGATTTTTTCGGTCTTATAACATGTGGAACATTTTTATTACAGGGTAGATTCCCAAAATGTAATGGTTCCATGTCATTGCTGGAACAAATGCATCAATTTTCAACCCATGTTGGTAAAAAGTACACATGTATAAGTTATTCCTTCGTCGTTACTAGCCAATAAGTAGATACCTGAAGAATTCGCGAATTCATTTTGGGACAAGTTAGAATTCAAAACACGTGTGTTTATATAACTTTAGCCATTGGCCCACGCGGTGCTTGACACCTCCTGTAGAACCATGTCCAATTGCCGCCGTCCATTGTGACAACAGACAACCAATGTACATTTGATATAGGCATATTTGTACTTAAGACTGTAGAGTCTAGTCTGCAGGTCATTGAACTCGCGAATTTTTCATGTCTCTAGGAATAAAGTACTTTGCTCCCGCACTTATGTTCGTTATTTATGTTAGAAACAACAAGTATTAACAGTGCCATTCACATTCGGCGTAGTTTCATTCAATAAACCGGTTCCTACGTTTTAAGGTGAAAAGTGGTACAGACGGAATCAAAAAACCAGTTTAACATAAAATCAACATACAAAGCATTTTAACAGTCAGGAAACGTTACAAATACAGTTAGTGTTGAACCAGGCTACTTAAATGCAGAATAAATGTGACCTGTATATTAAGGATGATTTAGTCGAGTGAGGAGTAAAAAATATACTGCCTGAATAATCCTACGTAATCCAAAAATAATAAGCTTAAACGGCACGTTTTAATGTTTGTAAATAGTTATTTTTCATTATTGAATATTGAATAATGAATATCGAATTGTTGAATTATATTTTAGGCTGTTACGATAAGTTTGTTTATCGAACCTACCAGTCAGGGGGTCTAATCGTAATTTTAGCTGTACCGGAACGGTTTAACAGTTGAGGTAGTTTTTAGGGGGGAGGGGGGATACCTATTTTGTCATTTAATTGGGTAAAATGAAAGACTAATTTATTGCATTCTTGTATAAATACAAATTATTTATTTACAAATGTTGTATTTTATATTTTACTTTGAGAATTAATATCTGTGTATCTCAATGATACCGCAAGTCGAAGAGATTCAATGCGTCCGTAAGAAGGCGATTTTCATGTCAGATATTTTGGTACCGAAACATCACATCTTGAATTACCGATATAATCGATACCACGCGTCTGGAGATATGTTTTATCTCGGTCCTCCACTATCCCGGAAGAATGTTTGATGCTGTGACTTTTCAACTGAAGTTCTAAAACCATATATTGTTTGTCCACAATTCTGTGATAAACTATATTGCAGAATTGAAAATAAAATAATTGACTAGTGTCCAAGAGAAACATATTAGGTATCTGTGTATGCAGGCGCATCTTAAATGACAACAACATAAACGTTTTTTAATTGAAATGCACAACAAAGTTGCGGTATGCAAACATTTTTATAAATCAATAGCATTACGACATTCGTTAAAAATAATAAACAGCAATGAAACAAATATTTTATGAAATTTTGGATTTTCTTTTCAATACGCTAATTTCTTCGTCATAGGCTTAATGTAGTACGTGCAGAAGAATTAAACTTCATTTGTAATGTCCTAGAAGTTCAGAATTTTAAGTGTTTCATCGACAGCAACGAAAATTCAGAACTTCCCCGATACAAATTATTATGCCTAATAACAAGCGAAGTCGATAATAATATGATGTGTTTAATAATGTGTTCTTCTGACGGTTACTCCCCTGTTTTATATTCTTCAGCGGGCGCAGTAATGAAAATCCACACGTGATGCCCGCCTCAGGCATAGGGTCAAATATTATGGACGAGAAGAAACTTGGTGATAAGTGGATCCCGCTGCCGTGCCTGAGGAACACATCTGTCCGCCTGACCAGCCGGAAGACTGAACGAGATGTGACGGGAGACGCAGCGGAATGAAGATGGGTGAGGAAGCGGGAGAGCCCCTAGAAAACCCCCACGTCACGGCAGTGTCCACCACCGCGCGCCGGGACATGGGATCGAACAGGGGACCTCAGAAGTGAGAAGCCAGTGACCAACCAACTCAGCAAACTGTGGGTCCTGGTGCAGGAATGCGTGTTGTATACTTTACTCAATCCTAGAATATAAAATATCGGAATCTATTACTTTTGTGTTATTAAATCCTCGCTTTTATACCGGGCAGATGCTCGGAGGAGTTGTGAGGAGAGACGAAATGGGGTGAAGCGAGGTGAGAATGGGGCAGCGCCGGAATGCAAGAGCGAGGGAACCGGGAGATCACCGAAAAAAAAATTCGCCGGGCCAGCGGCATCGTCAGGCACAATTACCACGTGCGGAAATCCGGGAGCGTCCCCGCCGGGAATCGAACACAGTACGACTTGGCGGGAGGCGAGTGGTCTGACCACTACACCACCGCGACTCGCTAGTAATCTGAGGACTGCGTAAAAACGTACAGAACCTATTATTTCATTAAAAAAAAGCAAGATTTACAAACTCGTCTCAGCGTGTATTCGATCAGGGGACCTCAAACAAGTACGTCGCTATCACCACATTTTTTTTTAGGCCTGGAAGAGTGCCTCCAATTTGTTATTAGCTATGAATCGTACAATATTTCCCGGAATACGTCACTGCACTACAACAGGATCATTATCTGACCAAATTCATCTTATGCCAACACTCGAAGCGACAACTGAAAGCGAAAGCCTGCTCCGCTGGGGGACTTCAGTGCGGAGGAGGGTGCCCCGTTGCGTAGCCGCGGACCGCGCGCGGCGTGCACCGACAGAGGGAGCAGCCATCGCTCAAGATAGCGATCGCGAGAGCGGCCGCCGGGGCGAGCGATCTGTCATTCGCCTCGAGGACGACGCAACTGCGCGAGATAGTGCCGACGACGTTGGGGCCCCCGTCGATGCCTCGTCGCCGGACGGCAACCCTGCCGATGACGAAGCTCAACTCCATGCGTGTCCCCCTGGAAGAGACGCGACGAGGTGCAAATAACGCGCGGCATGGAGGGAAAGACCAGCAGAGGATGGGGTGTGGACGTAGAGCCAGCGTCATTGAATGGCCTTAGAATTTCGCCCGCCTAGCCATAAATAACAAATAAGTCGTAGTTAAAGCCATTTTCACCATAATTTTTTATTTCATTATCTGAAAGAGATTTATATTGTGACGGGTCGTCACATTCCCGCGAACGAAGTTTCAACCATCAAGAATGATCGCCGAAAATTACCATACCTGGTGGTGAAAAGGGGCCCTCATCGGAGCAGCGAGGGTCGCATCTAGCTGCCGAGCAAGTCTGACACGAACTGATACAAGGGGATGGGTTGGGTTATGGCGATCACCTCCCCTCACACCATTCTTTCGCCCACTGCAGCAGACGACTTTCGGCCACCAGGGTACAGCGGCGATTTGAACTGACCAATAAGAAGAGATTGAAGGAATAAGTGATTCTAGAATCCAGGAATTTATTATTATAAATCTAGGAAAATATTATAAAATACTTTTTGAGGGCTTTCGGAAGTCAGCGAGAACCTGGCTTTGGGGACAGACATTTAGGGGGATTTTTCCTCCATTTGGAATGAGGTAGGGGAGATGTAAGAAGGGAGAAAGTTATGTATTTTGATATTTGTATGTTTTAACTGTAATTTAAAAGAAGTTTTAAAGAAGTTGTTTTTAAAAATTGTAATATTTTTTTTTTACAATTTAACCTTATTGGTTAAATATACCAGTTTTCGTAGCATCAAATAAATATAGGATATTTTTTGGAAATTTTTTTTCCATGGGGTTATCCTTCATACACTACACNGGGGAGATGTAAGAAGGGAGAAAGTTATGTATTTTGATATTTGTATGTTTTAACTGTAATTTAAAAGAAGTTTTAAAAAAGTTGTTTTTAAAAATTGTAATAATTTTTTTTACAATTTAACCTTATTGGTTAAATATACCAGTTTTCGTAGCATCAAATAAATATAGGATATTTTTTGGAAAATTTTTTTCCATGGGGTTATCCTTCATACACTACACTTACTTAGGGTTTGTTCACCACCTCCTGGCGATTGTTTTTCTCTGCTTAAAGTAAAAATTATAAAGGTTTCATTAAAAAAAAAAAAAAAAAAAAAACTATAACCTGAAGAGAAGGAAATAAATTTTTGCTTGTATCATGCTTTGGAGACTATCCATTGCAACGTAAGGACCACATAAATATACATATTTGAAGTCAAATTATTAGTGTTTTCAAAATATGCACAGCACTGAAAAGTCAAAAATTTCGAAATATGGGAGCCCACGTTTCTATGATCCTAATTAATGTTGCGAAATAAATCATCTATCATAATCACAACATATTAATTAAATATCATGGATATTTAACAATGGGTACTCAGGTACTGGCATCCTCACACTCTTTTAAAATAGGTATTGATATTTTTGCCAACACATATTCTATTCGCCCAAGAGAAATTAATGAATATTAATATTATTTTCTCTCACTGAGACCCCGTATCATAACTACAGGTGCTGGACCGGTATGACAAGGCATAACACAGGACTTGGCCAGGTGTGCTCCACGATGAAGCCAGACACGTATGCCGTCATCGTGGTACTGCAAGCAGAAGCGTGATTCGTCTGAGAAGACGATGGCGTGACATCCGTTCCTTCAGGGCCGACGTTCCACGCAACATTGACACCTGTGATAAGCAGTCAATGTCATCCCCAGTAGCCGACCTCCCGTAGCGCAGTTGGTTCGTGTGCCACCGGTCTGGGGTGCGGGAGGTTCTGGGTTCGAATCACAGGTTAGGCATTGGTGTTAGTTTAAGCTAGGTCTTAAGTTAGTTTACAAACAGTCCCCTGATAGGCCTTCAGGAATACCACCGGGGGACGTTAATAAGCCCAATCGAAATCTAAGTCATCCGCAGTAATGGGAGCCTGGACATGTCTTGATGCTGCAAACTGCGAAGAACCGTGCGTGCGGACGCAAGTTGATGTGTCACATACCTAAACTCCTGAGCGAGGGTGTTTGTGACGCGACTGTACGGTTTGTAATCACCATGCGCACCAGATGCATATCGTCGCTCTCGCTGGTGCGACGGGGCCGTTGGCTTCCTACATGTCGCTCAGCCCGTCCCTCCTCAGCCCACTGATTTCACATCCGCCTCGCTGTGATTGCTTTTCTTCAATCGCGAGAACCAATTTTGCGGTACGATAATCCACAATCCCGATTGAACTCGATTCTCCCGCGGTCAAAGACAGAAACCTGTTCGCATGTCTGTCATGTTCTTCAACGCGACATGGACACTCCGTAACTGTACACGAACAGCAGGGAAACATAATGCCACTACCTCTCAGCGGCTCCACGACCTACACTTTTATATCGCTTACCAGTGTCGCCATTGGCGAACGTGCTGCACCACTCGGTTGAACAACTAACCACGGCATTGTCCTACCTTGCTTTACGCGTTCCCCCAATTTGGGGGCCTTCAGGTGCGTCCTTCTTGGTGCTGCAATGTTAATGGCCAGCAGTGAATTTGGTCAATATATGCTGTATACTTAATCCGTGTGAAACATAATGCGTGTTTGGAAATATATGAAAACTTGCATGGTCCCAATACATTATGTAACAAACACATTTCTTGTAATAACATCTCACAAAGCTGCATTCTCATAGCATTACATTGCTAACCGTGCATACTTACTGTCGCTTAAATTCCCAATATGGAAGTTATCACGAATCATTCGCTTGTACAGACGACCTTCATAGTTGAGGCATGCTTCATAAAACGAGGTTTCGGATTCAAAACCCGGTTAACAATGGCTATGTGGGTTTTTCTATACGAAAGTTTCGGTTAATTTAATTTATAGGACGTCCCCGGGCATAAAAGTAGCGGCATTAATAAGCCATAACGATAAAAATAATTACATTTTAGGTGTAAATTTAGACTGCGTAAAAATGAATTAAGCAGCATACCGATTTCAGTTTACTTAAAACGTACTTTTTAGTTAGTCTATGCTTCGTGACTATCATGCAAGCCGTTATGACATTCCCAACCACTTTTAGCAGTTAAGCACACTTTCACTTCACAATTCATTTTCTTCCCTTCTGCTTTCCTGGCGCAGCGGTGGTCCTACGATCGACGAAAAGACAACAAATTGACGGAAGGGTCACAGCGTAAAGCGGAAGACTTACAAAGTAAAATGCAAACTGTTTGTTACACACGATGAATGATGAATAACATCGAGTGGGGATCAGTTATTATGAGAACGCAATAGACGGTAAACGTGCCTGGAAGCATAGATGTTGGGAAGGGGGTTGGGGGTTGGAACGCCATTAAGACCATCTGAAAATCCAATCGTCCTCAGCTTAAGAATGAGCACTAACTATTTGTAGTATTTTCCTAGAAAAACTTCAGTTGCATGTTAGTAATGATTTTAAGAAAATTTTTATTTACAACTTATTTTCGATTATTTTGATCACTGTGAAACATAATAAATAATCAAATTTTCTCAAAATAACCAACTTTTTATGTAGGCTCAGGTCAAACACACACAAAATTAACGTTTAAAGTGCACACACACAAACTCGTTCTGTGCCAAGTGCATTTTAGTGCCACAAACGCAGTGTATCATTGCAAAATGATGAACACTCCAATACCCTCAGTACAGCACATGCACTACTTGTGAATGTAATACATATAATGTATTGTAAAAAAAAAAACAGTTTATATTACCTCTCAAAAATAACNATGAACACTCCAATACCCTCAGTACAGCACATGCACTACTTGTGAATGTAATACATATAATGTATTGTAAAAAAAAACAGTTTATATTACCTCTCAAAAATAACACTTATTCTTCTCATGAAATAGGATACAAATCTTTTACGTTACTTCAGAAATTGTTACAACAAGCACAAATCTACTGCACTACAAAGTGAAAGGAATAAATCGAAACTTAGTTTCTACATAATGAATAACATGAGGCGTTGTAATACCAGAATCCTCCATAGCGTTCCAAAGTATTGGAAGTTAAATGGAACGGAGACCTCTTCCAAACTTATTACGACGTAACCAGAAGTTGACGTTTGGTTGTCCGTAGGACGGAAAAAATCACTATCTGCTACAATGTCAGCCTCATATGCCACAACAGAACGGGGCGGACATTGCGTGTTGCTGATATGTGCGATTGGTGTACTATCGATCGCAATCTGTCAATGAACCCAATGTGGACGCTGGTATGCAAGACTGAAGATAGGCCAAACTCGGATGATGGCGCCCCAAGCCTTGAAAATCCCATAGAGGGTCATTGCCAGGATATGGTGGAGGATCTGACATGGTTAAAATGTCACGCAATCCCTCAGCTATGGACGACCAAGAAATACATTTGGCCCTAACAGCCAGGCGGTGCAGCCGGAGCAAAGACAACGACCTTGCGAGGGACCAGTAGTGTGTGTGGTGAACTGCTGCAAGGTAAGCTGGTGCTTGCTCACTGCTGTACATTCTCGGTGCACGCAGCAGGAGCCAGTAACCACAGAGCTGCCCTAGGGAAACTGAATGTATTCCGAACAATCACAAGCGAGCAGCAAGGGATCCATTGCACACGTAATGTGGCGCCAGTTGCCGATCTACGTTTTAGTGGTGGAAGTGTACACTAGCGAGCAACAGGATACAACACAAAGCTAACGCCAGCTTACCTTGGAAGAGTTCACCACACTCCACTGCTAGGGACTTAAGTGCAGACATAGGGGTGAGAATTTCCACACAAACTGCATACAGACTCTTGCGTCAAGTAGGAATGTATGCCCGAAGGTCGTAAACATATACTCCGATTACTATTACAAACCTGCACGGTTAGTGCGGTGCAGAGAACATAGAATATGGACCAAAGAATAATGGGGTTGTGTCTTGTTCGACGCACAAGTCTAGGTTAAGTATTTGCAATGATTCTCGGCGAAAACGAAAGAGGGAGTACAGTCTAGCTAACATAACTGAAAAGAACTATTATTTAGGTGGCAGCGGCTCACGTGCCCTGCTTTGTTTGTATCAGTGTGGCTTTTAATAGACCAAGTGCACAGATTAATTATCTTACCCCCCCAACAGTACGACAAACTTTTAAAAGGTGTGATTGTTGCACATCTGCCATTTATGAATGACCACGCCTGTCCACATCAAGCTACGCTCATTGATGACTATCTGGAAACCAGGGATATGACCCGTTTGAACTGGCTGGCAATATTCCCCGATCTAAACCTACCAAGCATACCTGCATGTCGTACTGCGGGGTTTTTAGTGCATCCACGAGCCATACAGGATCTTCCGAGTGGCTTCGATAGAGCAGTGGGGCTCCAGTACTTCAAGAAATGCTCGACAACATTGTCCTCAGCATGGAAACCCTTTGTACTACAAGTTTCGCAGCCTAAGGAGACCACACGATGTACTAACTTTCAAACCACATTACCCCTCGTCCGTGGTGTGGCATGGGTCTTATCGCATGTCATGTGTCCTGTTAAGCCCTAATTCCACGAGGAATCCTGATAGTGGGTTGAGCAGAAATCTGTTGTTAATACCTTCTTATGTGTGGCTGAACTAAAGAGATGTACTTGTGTTTCCCTATGTCGCAGTAATATCACTAACTTACATAATCCTTAATTTTTTTGCTCTTGAGTGTAGCTCACGAAACAGTGTGTAGAGCTGCCAATAAAAGAGAGAATTTATTTTAAAATAATTCCACGATTTTTTAGTGACCTTGTTAAAAAATATCGTTTAAGTAACATTTAATTTTGTAGATAAGTTCAGTTTTTTTTTTTCAGAGAAGTTTTTTGGATACAAATACTGTTCTACAGGAACACTGGGTGCAGATAAGCGTTCTAGAGCGTTTAAAGTCCTGCCGTCGCATACGCACAGCATAACGAAGCGACCGCACATCAGAGCAGTGACTTGCGGTTCTTAGTTTCAAAAATGCTCAACAGATCCTGACAGGCGGGCGTTAACGTAGAGCTCACGCAAGCCAAGCCAAACCTGCACTTTGCCGGTGCGGCAGGAATGAGCGACTGCTCTAAGCAAAGTAAGCGTCACAGAGCCGCGGCGATGAAGATAGGAATTCTTTTCCCCCGCTCCCAGACAGGAGAAAATTTAACTACGGTTCTATGAACTTAGCTTAATCGGATTCCTCCTCGGAGCAGGCTTTATCCCAGAGATCGCGGGCGGGCGGGCGAGCGGGGCGGAAGAAGAGAGGCTAATGCAATTTGTTGGCAGAATAGAAGGCGGTTGGGCCTGGCTGCTCACTTGATTGAGTCGACGCGACAAGAGGGTGTCGGCCGTGTGAGAACGAGACGGGGAACGACACGAGAGGGAGGAAACAGTGGAGAAATGGGAAACTGGAAGAGAGCCAGGACGGAACAAAAAGAGAAAGGAAAATAGAAATAGTGCACACGGTGCGCACGAAAGCGCAAGTTTTGATCAGCCTCAGGTGTAGGCGTTGATCCGAATTATGACTACACTTGAGGTCTCTTTAGAGAAAACTGCAATCATCCCCGACATATTAGATCCTTCGTTTATGTAGCTTGTTTATATTTGTAGAAAGAAAAGTTCTGAAAGTACCCCTATACTCAACTAACTATAAACGTTACACAGCGGAGCAGAGATAACGACTGAACTAATAACTGTTATTCGAGTCACAATATTGACTTTGCCCAATTTTGGCAGAATTAATATTGTGACGTAATGAGTTCGTAGTTCAGAAGTTATGCGTATATTGCTAGTTAGTTGGGTATAATGGTAATTTCAGACTTTTATTTTTAAAAAGGTAGAACAAACCAAGGATCCAATGTGTTGGGGATGGTGCCCCTCAAGCAGCTCACCTACCTTTATAGTTTTTCTTTCTTTTTTTTTTGGCCTAGAAGCGCGGGAGCTATAAGGGCTGCACTGGCAGGCGCTACAAGGGCGCAATCGCCGCTACGTGCATGGCTCTGAACTGGCGTGCAGTGTTCTCGTAGTGCTGCGTGTACATATAAGACTTTCAGCGGTGACCCTATCTGTTTATTGAAGAAGAGCCTGTATCAATGTTCCAATACTCTCCTACCGTAGTTCAGCTCGTGTCCGGCTAGTATGTTTTAAGATACGGCAGTCTTGGAGGGCTCCAAAATAATATTCACAGCATCCATGGTAACTTTAAAGTACCATTCCTTCATCGTCTGGTGCATGATGGCTTTTAATACGTAAACACATGTGGGAACGTTTAATAGTTTCGTCAAAAAAAAACAGGATTCCAAACACACAGCAACGCAGTTCAAGCGCCAGGCAAACGGAAACCTCATGTTGACCGTCGTTGAACATATCTGTCGCTAAAATTAAGTAATTAAGTACTGTAAAAGACGATACAGCACAGCTATATACTAATAGCAATAAAGTGCGTGAGACGCGCTACAGTGGCTATCTTGGCGGCGCGGTCTGATATGCAACATACATTATATTACAGCGTTATATCCAGTGACGCCAACATTTTTAAGGAATATTTCTTGCATTCAATATACACGTTTCAATGTGCAAAGAGCAGCTGTCACGCCACGCCGCACGGGGGCAGCACCGTCNAAGCTGTCCTGTCTTCTAGTGTATTTTGAACACTCCAAGTCTTGGTGGGCATGGTGCTGGCAATCACTCCACTTCACTGCGGCACGGTAAGGGCACAGAATGTGTCTAGGCTAGAGCACGGGAAGTCAAACTGCCTCGTGAATGTACAACTGAACGGCATCGCTTCCCAGCAGTGAGGCAGGACGTCATTCAACCAATCAGTTTCTAAAGACGAACTTGCTGGACGTCAGCCGAAACAACACGGAACTACCACGGCTCGACGTCACCGTCAGACTAAGTCCAGCCAGCTTCGAGAACATCACACAGCCAATCAAAAAACTTGTATGACTGCATCAAAAAAAAAACCGTCACGCCTTTTTTGTTGTTTTTTTTCCTCACTATCTTCTTATTCTTTAGCAAGTGAAATTCTCTAATGTTTTCGTGAAGTAATAAAAAAACTTTTTTTCAATTATCTGTGATTTCTTTTTTTCCCCCACGGATTACTTTAATGTTTTTAATGAGTGAGCACATGCTCTTTAACGCTAGGTCACTTACACAATTCCTAACTTAAAGATTCTAAGAAAACTGAAGGATAAAATTTTATGTCATGTTTCCGTCCTTTCAGTTTTGTTAACACCCAAATATGCAGAAGAAAATTTAAATTGGTTTCATTTATCGTGACTTTNGTTTCCGTCCTTTCAGTTTTGTTAACACCCAAATATGCAGAAGAAAATTTAAATTGGTTTCATTTATCGTGACTTTTGTTTCAGATAAAAGATAAAGCGTAGCGTTATATGTTATGTGTTTCCCTGGAACGGGAGTTTGGAATCGTAACCAGTGACTACGTGTAACAAATGCGTGAAGATTAACACAGAGACTCCAGTGTTACATTTCAAGTCTACTCGTGTTCGCAAATTTATTTTTACAACGAAGTAATCTAAAGGTTGTTTCTCGTGTAGACGAAAATTTACAATGAGCAACATAGACCATCAAATTTCAGAAAGTAACCGACGAAAGACATTTTTTCCTCAACTGTTTCGTTGAACCCCTTCCCCTCTAACTCATTGACAAGTCTATCATTTGCTCGTAATCCATTCGTCCTACAAAATACGAAACATATTTGTTATGAAAAAAAACTAACGTGTACTCGGTGAACACGCTTAAAAATTAAACCTGACGTGAAACTGATTAATTTCAGTGCTTAGACCGAAAGAGAGCATGAAATTGTTTAAAACACTAGTGCGTTAACAGTTACTCCAATAATTAACCTTTACGTGGTAAGTATAAAAGTTAACATAGACACTAGTCTCTGACTGCAGCGGAATGTAGACGGCTAGACGGCTAGACGGGGNTCCCCCTCGAGGAACTTCCAGTTTCCTACCCGGTCTTCATTCCGCCGTCGTCCAAACTCCTTTTCATCACCCACTATTTGATTCTTCGAGCTGGCAAAACTCTCGGCTCCCATTATCATCCATGTAGACTTTTTTGCATTCACTTTTAACAAGACGTTTATACATGTACAGTAATTACTTTTCCTTATTTGCTGCCAATATTGCTATAAAAACAGCAGGAATATTTCAGGTTAAAATGCATATGGTTACTGATAGGATCTTTTCCTTCTCAGAGGATGATTTCAACAGTATTCAATTCGTCGTGAAGCAGCTATAAGCTTTCAGAAATAACACCAAAGGAATGGGACTGCAGAAACGTTGCATATAAAAAACTTTATAAATTGACGCATGAGTAAGGCAGTGCAAGTATATTAAATATGACGGGCGCACAGAAGCAATCAAATGTTCAAAATGTCAACATTTCACTCTTATTCAATACCAGGGTGCCGAACTGCAGTTGCTAAAATAGCGACGGTACACTTGGAGTGTGGCACACAGACAAGTGAAGCCACGTGATGTGATGCCCCGTGTTTTCTACGATTGGCTGAGTTCGGAATCAACAAAATAAGAACAAAGAAGCAAAATGAGGCTGATAACGTTGACGGTAAATGCGGCACGAACTTCGGCACCCGGTCAAGTCATTCTCTGCCTTATTATTGCCACTCGATATGGCGTCTACCCATAATTTTTTCATGGTTTACAGGTAGTGCCGGACTTCTGCCCAGGCGAACAAGGCACCTGCCTACGGCCTAGCTATGGGACAAACTCTTTTTTTTTAGATATTTTATAATTAGGCAAATTTTTTGTTTCCTACGTTTGATAATAATAAAAATAATGAGTAAAAAGTATATTTGGTATTTTATTATTATATGTCTAGGTCTGCTTGTCGTGTCTATTTTCTAAATTAAGAAACGTTAATCAAATATAAAATAAAATAGGTTATTTTGTTAAATTACCAAAAAAGGGGCCCGGACTCTGTAATTGCCATGGGGCCCTGGGTCTCGTAAGTCCGGCACTGTTTACAGGGCCCTTCCATATTAGATTCATTTGTGGTTTCTCTGTAACTTACTTTAAGGCGCAATATTTACAAGCCAGACACATGCTAAGGCGCAGAGCATGTCATAAGAGTTAGTGTGAGATTCGTTGTGTACAATGCCTATTACTGCTATCACATCTGTAATCATAAGTAAGAAGGGCTGTTTATTTTTTTTTAATATTATATACTCGATATATATAGGGATATAGAGATCAATCTGCATCATCTTCAAGAATTTCATTAAATAGTTCCGCATGCACATCTAAATTTTGTATGCACTTTAAAAGAGTATTAAAGAAGAAATTTATGAAATACAGCTAAGTTTATTTTCAGCTCTTAAGAGCTCGTATGTTGTTGTGACATTGTTATCGATGCTTATTTCTTCAGTTTTTCGATGACAAATATCCCGGTGTGATGACAACTTCTTGCTCTTTGACAAGAAACCGAAAGTCGAAACTTGTCGACAAGTTCGTACAGGTCGTCCAAGAGCATGCAGATATGAAAAGAAAAATATCTCCCTTCTACAAAACTATACCGCTTTTAATTGCTGGTCCGGATGTATCACTATGCACTGAATGACGTTGCTGTAACACACTAGGTACGATGGTGGCCTAACGGATATTGGGTCCGTATCAAAATACTTAACGCGGACAGTGATTATGATTTTTCATTCACATTGTTTATATTAAATACAACTACTTTAAATAACAAAAATATGTAATATTACTTACAAAACAACATTCTAGAACATAAAGAAATAAATTAATGTCATAGTAATATGTACTGAAAGGTGCATGGACCTAGGAAGTTGTGTCATATTTGCATATAAGCAAAATGATTAAATATTTGTGGAAATTGTGCAGTCAGGCCACTTTTGGTTCCAATTTAACAGATAACAATATAGTAATTACAGAACACGAAATACTGCTGTTGCGAAAAGCTGAATGCGCCATGACAATACTTACGTGGCTTGGAGGGTAGATTTAGAACACCGACCAGCAACTTCTCTGGCAACCATGTAAAAAAAAAAACTTTAAAAAAAAAAAAAGGAAGGAAGGAAGGAAGGAAGGCTTACTTTAGTGAAGACCACAGGCACCACCTTGGATTAAGAAAAGTTTTCGTGATAACGCACGAAAGGACAACCATCGGAAAAACTCGGGAGATTCCGGGAAATGAGGGTGCGAAAATTCACAGTCACGGACACTTGAAGATAAACTGGCCGCAGCCACGAAGGAAGGCGAGGCAAAATTTTACTTGCATGAAGACTTGCTTAGCCTCGCCATGTTAGCAGAATCAGCGGTTTGTAAAATTCTAGCGAACAACGGACTGGAGAGTGCGACAGAACGAATTGTTTTTTTTTCTGGCAGCAATGCAAGAGTGTGGGAACATTGTTTTAAAGACACAAGCCCACGATGATTTCGGAGAGCGAGTTTGGGTGGCTGTTAACATCGAGATCTTGAGAGCCGATGAGCGTGTGAAGCGAGGTGAGTATGGAGTAGCACCGGAATGCAACGGCGGGGGAAACGGGAGATCCTCGAGAAAACCCGCCGACCAGCGACATCGTCCGGCACGATTCCCACATGCGAAAATCCGGGGTCGACTCCGCCGGGAATCGAACCCAGTTCGCCTTGGTGGGAGGTGAGTAGTCTAACCACTCCACCACTGCGGCCCCGAGATTTCGGAGAGACTCGTGAATAGTACTACCGGTGCAGTTGAGACAAAAAAATGTAGCAAACATTAACCAGCCAGAAAATATTCTTACGTGTCGCCGGCCAGACGTTGATGTGTCATCGTAAGCAATGAAAAGAGGTTCACAGCCGATATAGGCTGTTTGTTCACTGTTAAGTGAGCACTTTTGAAATCAACGTTTAAAAAAGTCACTGGTTGTTCCTGCTTAACCACCGACAAACTGCGGGCGATGATACCTGACGAAAATATAAGACGAAAATGTATGTACCACTTTTCCTAAAGTGATTATTAGGGAAGCTATGCACTCCCAAAAATCAAATTTTGAAAATGATTTTCGTTACAAATATCAGGAACTATATTCGATTAAGCAACAAATCGGTGAATAGTGTTTTGTAGAACGGATATCTTACACCTATGAAAATGTGGTTGGTAATATCACCCCCCTTCATATGGGGAAAACGAGGTTGCCACCCTGTGTTTTGTTACGAATCAGCACTACTATTTTCCTGATGAAGGGGGATGGTATTACCAACCACATTTTCACAGGTGCACGATCTCCGTTCTGCAGAACACTATTCACCTATTTGTTGCTTAATCGCCAAGAAGTTCCTGATAATTGTAGCGAAAATCATTTTAAAAATTCGATTTTTTTGGAGGCGCATAGCTACTCTAATTATCACTTTAGGGGAAATAGTACATACATTACCATCTTATATTTTCGTCAGGAATCACCTGCTGTAGTTTATCGGTGATTTTAGTTGCACGTTGTACTGTAAGAAGTTCCTTGTCTTAAACGTTGAATTAGATGTGTTTGGGTAAACATTTGTGAATATTGAAATGATTTGCTTTGCTTTCAGTTTTTTTATTGCATATAGGCTGTAACAAGATAAAAATTTTTTTAATTATATGCTTTTACTTGCTCGACACATGAATAAAGTGATCAGGTCCATTGCAATGTTAATTTTACATNTATTGCATATAGGCTGTAACAAGATAAAAAAAATTTTTTTTAATTATATGCTTTTACTTGCTCGACACATGAATAAAGTGATCAGGTCCATTGCAATGTTAATTTTACATATGGTGTAAGAATACACAATATGCATTCAAGTAGATCTTCATGAAAAAAGAACTGATGTTCTTTTCACAGTAGCAACAAGTGTATCTACTTGGCCTATCTATTGCTCTAACATATTTCATCTGTGAGATTTAAGAATTTCTATGGATCCATTCAACCACACATTTTATCTATTTCCTTGATCACGTTTCCATACAGTTACATCTTCAACAGTTTCTTCCACACAAGTTCTTCCAGACAAGTTCTTCGCTCAGCTCTCATGGTCACACTTAAAAAAGACAAATAACTACTCCCAGACCAACCCCCGCACAAGACCAACCCCACACAAGAACGACCCCACACAAGACAGACCCCACACAAGACCAACCCCTCACAAGACCGACCCATCACAAGACCGACCCCTCATTGCGGAGCGTGCCTAGCTGATTGCAGAGCATGCGGAGCTGATTGTGCTGCATATAGAGAAATTATGGAGCCATTATGGAGCATGTGGAGCGTCAGTCGGCAGGAGTCAGTCGACAGGAGTAAGTCACTGAATTCTGCCGACTGAAGCTCCACATGCTCCAGAATCGCTCCACAATTTCTCCATATGCATCACAATCAGTTCCGCATGCTCTGCAATCAGCTAGGCACGCTCCGCAATGAGGGGTCGGTCTTGTAAGAGGTCAGTATTGTGAGGGGTCGGTCTGGAAGTAGTCAGTTGTCTGCTTTAAGTGTGACCATGAGTTCAAGCTGAGCGAAGAACTTGTCTAGAAGAAACTGTTTAAGATGTAACTGCATTAAAATGCTTAAATCTCACTGATGAAATATGTTAATAACTGTATATAGAGCAAAAGCTATGCCTAGTAGATACAAATGTTGCTACTGTGGAAAGAACTCCAGCTTTTTTTCTTAAAGATGATGCAAGCCAGTTGTACGAAATCTACTGTAGAACTTACGTCTACGGATGTACTTTTTCTGACTGCTTGAAAATTACATGTAAATCAGTGTTGCTACTGTGGAAAGATTTTCAGCAAAATCTGCCATACTCGTAGATATGAAAAAAAGCCAATGTTTAAAAAGACCGACCTCCAAATCACTATCATGTACCAACTGTGGTACACCATTTGGTAGAAACGATAATATAATGGGACACACTAGTACATGTGAAGGTAACACACCGTTGCTTGACTCAAGAAAGCCTGCGTTGACTTCGTTACCTCAAGTTTATACACTACCTAAAATGTTCGCAGACGACGAGGTAACTCGCAAGATGAAGCGTTACGACAATGAGTACATGCAGTTTATGCAAGGTAATACATTGAAGACCCACATCAAGAACTTCAAGGATTCGTCTTTTGGGAGTCAGCAAGTGACGTCGTCAATACCTCCATACTGCATCGATGGGTACTGATTTCACAGATGATTATGACGAGACAGTTAATGCTAATTACGGAATGACAGACCTACAAGGCATGGTAGAGTCGGTATGTGTGGAATGTACACTGGCAAGCTGTTCGCATAAAGTCGACGAACTTCAAAATAAACGATCGTCGGCTCTAAATAATGATGACCATGCGACGCCTACAAAGAAAAGTAAACTTAATATTGAGGATCAAACAGGAGGTGAAGACGATCATGAAGACAGCATTGATGATAATGACTGACGAAAGTTTTGTTGAAGTATCTGATGAGAAGGATGATAGTTCTCTTTATGTTCCCACACATTTCACCAACGAGTTTCCTTCAACAAGTGGTGTGAATACGACAGAAGGCGCTAAGAACGTTCGTTACATATTTCCCGAAGACCCGAATGAACTCTTTGATACACTCAGACATTTGATTGCCCTGCAAAAATTCGGAGATCTCTCATGCATCGTTGAGATATCTTCAATCATCGGTGAACTGAATGATCGGGGTTATATTGCATGATGCGATGAACTACCTTCTTTTGATATTCTAATGTGCAAATATAACCATAAGATTTTTAAAATAATATAATTGTGTTTTAATTTTTGTGCTGTAGCCTTTTATCCATTATAAATTTAAAGTGGTGCTAAGACCACTCTACTATTAAAGTAAAGATCTACATACAGAATAATAATGAAGACTTTAAGTATTAAAATGTATGGATAGTGGACTGCATACAAAACATTAATTCTGTCGACGTGTACAAATTTGAAGACAGTTGGCGAACGAATGTAATTTCTATACATATGGGTGGGGACAAACCAAAGGTTTGGGATTGATCGAAGGATTGGTGTGGATTTCTGTGGATTGGGGAGGAGGATTGCGAAATATTGGTATAGATTGACGTGGATTAGTGTGTGGATTGGCGTGTGGATTGATGGTGTGGATTGATGGAAAAATTGATGGAAAGATTGATGCAAAGATTGCTCGAAAGATTGATGTAAATACTACAAAATTCATGGAAATATGGACAAATTAGAAGATTGATGGGAATATTGCAAAAGATTAATAGAACTATTGCGAAAGATTGATGGAATGATTGGGTGACTGATGGATTGATGATCAAGAAGAGCACGAAAGGCAAGACTGTTTATCGCCCTAGCTGTCCTTTTACATTCCAAGTCTCGAGGGTTTTACCCTAATGGTTTGCGAATAGCATCGGCGCACCATAGGAAGTCTAGCTGGAGTTAATGGTGGTACCACCAAAGATGAAATCGGGATGTTAGTTGCAAGCATGTTGTTAAACGAAGACTTCATATTTATATCAACACTCTAATAGCTCACTGGTCCAAACTGATATTATAAATTTTAGGCAGAGTTTTTACTTTCGTGATGAAATGTTGCGTAATTAAATTACGAGCACGCTTGATAATATCCTGCAGAATTTTAATTTAAAAAACTTACTAGACTGAATGTTGGAAACATCAAGGAAGAGGGTGCGATCTGTTATTTTTCGCATTAGACGAAAACTGCCATGTGGAGCACCTTTGGCTTCATTAATTATCTGCAGAGGACGAGATACCACAAGACTAACAACCAATCATGAGCGAGCAGTGCGATTTAATCGTGAAATGACCATCACAGTCTAGTCGATGTTGGAAGCTGATGANGGGTTGAGCTGTAGTGTGTAAAATAGTGGTCGGGTGACGACAAAATATTGAGGCTAGTTAGTCATTGAGGCTAGTCGGCTCCTCGGCTCCTCTCCCGGTCCCCTCTAAGCCCAAACATTCGAAATTTTAATTTTTTTTATTTCTTAATTTATACATATTTTACAGTTTTTTGTTATAAATTATTGGAAGATTTTTTATTAGTTATTATAATTTTTTGCAATTTTTTGGGTTCGAGGTTATTTAAGGTATTGGTAATGTGGTCAAGGTCATGGACGTCGGTCAAGGTCAAGATCACCCATATCCAATACGGCAGTCAGTCGGCTCCGACACCGGTCCTGGATCCCGCTATGCCCAAACATCCGAGATCTTTTTTTTTTTTTAAATTTCTTAACCTACATATTTTTTTTTGAAAGTTTTAAAAAATATTAAAATATAATTTTTTTTTATTTTTGTGGTTTTAAAGGTCAACGGCCGCCGGGTAAATGTCAAAATCAAGGTCATTGACATCCAAAATGGCGGACAAGATGGCCGGCGGTAGACCAGAATGACAGAGCATGAACAGCTCCGGTCCCCCGCCCCTTGCACCAAACTTCCCTTTTACATTCTACTTATGGCATCAGAATTTGTTCCATTTACATGCGCGATTCTTGCAAAGAATGATTAATTAAATAATTTACTCAAAAACTTTACTTAGTGATAGTTTCTGTCCAGGCCGTGTTACAAAAGTTTGCAGGTTCCCCACGTAATGTAACTGATCAATTATGATGAAATGTTTAGAAATAATACTAATGAATAAAAAAATATTACAGTAGCGGAAGTGTTTCTTGTAACAGCGAGGACATTCGCAAATGCACAAAATTTTTTTGCGCGAGATCCCGTTTGTACATTTACGCGAATAGCATTTGTATGCCTGCAGAAAAATTCTGGCATTCGAAATAAAATTTACCAAACAGACAATAACATCTCACAAGCCTGGGAAAAGATTCCACTGAGGGTCGCTTGTTACCTGCGACTAGAGCAAAAAAAAAAAATTGTGTTAGCTGAATTACGGATTTCCAACATTTTCATGATATCGCTAGCCCCAATGTAAAAATTTTATTGATTAGTCTTTCTATTACACAAAAAAAAAACATATATTAGAAATCTCTTACGCGTAAATGCTAGTTTTAAAAGTTAAAAATGTTTGTAGTCGTGTGTGTTAAAAAAAATGTATATAATTTCAACTTATTTTTACCGCTACAGTCAAGATCGACTATGCGCAAACTTCACTGAAACGGTGTACATAAGAGATACGGCAACGGGTTTTGAGTCGGAAGTGGAGACGGGTAGGGTAAAAAAGAAGAAAAAAAAAAGGGATGGCATAGGAAAAAAAAGGGAGAGGAGGGAGAGGAAAAAAAAAAAACGATTTCGCCCAAAACTGGCGAGCTCAAATTACGGGTGGCGCTGGCGGATCCCCGGCACAGCAGCCGACAAGAGGAGGGCAGGGAGTCTGACGAGGGCCTGATTGAACCGCCAGAAACAGATGAGCGTCGGGCCAGGGGGTGGCCTCCCTCAGGAAGTGGCGCGGTCCCTGAGAGAGGGTGGCGCGGCAGAGGACGGTGTCAGCCAGGGAAACGGAGGGATGGTGTGACTGCGTGGCAAATTAAATCGCGTCTCCTACCACCCTCCCCTTCAACCACCCCTCGCGTGCCATACCCTGCCGCGGGCGCGAGAGAAGGGAAATGACCCCACGACTTGTCTCTCTTCCCCAGCCAGCTTTCTTTAAGGCTGTTCAAGTGCCTAAAAAAATTTTTTTTTCTGCATTTTAAAGATATTTTGCGATTTTACTATACAATATCGATAACTATGGATAAAAATGCCGAATCAGTTTAAAAATAATTCTCGCATACTTTTTCAGTAGAATTATTAGCATTATGCCTTTTAAAATTTGTGAGAAACAAATTTCAAAACGTTATACGAGCACAATGTTTGATTTCAGCTAAAGTGTTTTCTAAAGATTAAGGAACACCACGAAGAAATTTCTTTGAAGCGTGGCATTTTGTTCGCCTGCGATTAGGGTTTGACTTCTAGATATTTTGGATTTCAATTTAATTGTAAAACTTAAAATAAAATTATGGCCGAACCGCAGGAAGAAATTTCATGAAATGTCTTCATCTTATTCTAATAACATTAACAATTAATTTGAACAGTAACCAAACATAATAATTATGCAAAAATTTTAAAAATGTGTATGACGTTATGTAAAAATTAGAAATTCCTTTATTTTTCATCATTAATTTTTTTTAATTAACCTTCCATGTTTTTGATACTTTTAGCGATGTAATATTTGTTGTAATAAAACAGAATTATATAATATCTTAAAAATATAGAAAATCATTTTTGGCACTTGAGCACCCTTAGGGTCCTGCCTAGTTGCCGTGCCGGTCTCATTGTAAACAGCTGGGTCTATATTCTATTTTTTTTAAAACAACGGAATATTTAAATGTGGTTCTTTTTTTCTTCAGGACAGAAATGAAAGTCGATATTTTGTTGCCAACTCACAAATTTGGTAAGCGAAACATAAATGTGATCGTTGAAAAGTGCATATAAGTCAGCAAAAATCGCTGTAAGCAGCTCTCTTTGTTTACGATATGTATTCCTATGTAAAACAATGTCTTATAGTACAGCGACAACGCTGTATTTTTCCTGAACATATTTCTGTATCAAAGCTCCTATAGTCACCGCTTGAAAGTTCTGGGAAACAGAACACGCGCAATGCTTGTTTATGTTACTTTCTATCGTCGTCGCGACGATTCCTTATAATCTGGTGGGACCTTGAGACGTTAAAAAAAATTTACTAGGGAGGTCCATTAAGGGGCCCACCTACCCGGCGCTTGAACTGCGTTTCAGTGTTCCAAAAACACGAATTCCCACGAAACTGATAAACGTGCGTCCAACGTGCTGATATGCGAAAAGAACACACGCTTCAGACGAGGCCTCTACGCTGAAGATATTTTTTTTTTTGTTCTTTTACAAGAAAAATCCTTGGCGTCCCAGTTTGCGAGAAAATTCTTCATGGAACTACGAACAGTTTCTTGTAAAATTTGCAAAACATATATTTGTAACACTACAAATTATAGGCTTGTATTAAAACTTCCATTATTGAGAAGTGGACACAAAATAATTATTTTCTTCTACAAAACAAATTTTATTAATTAATAACAGGGAATAGAGAAAAAAATCATTTCAAAACATAATTCACGAAAAAAAAAAACAATTACACTTTTCCAGCACGTGGATTAGAAACCGCGCCCCTTGCGTCAATATCCAATAAACTTAATCACAAAACCAACATGACTTACGAGCTTCACAATAATTGTAACATTGAATATACCCGTAAATAACTAGAAATACTGGTGAAGTTATTACGTTAAGAAGAACTCTTTGTTTTCACTCTAAGAGTTCTGTGTAGATGTGAAACGTTAACATTAACGGTTAATGAGTAATAACGTCACGCGTTTTTTTTTTTCGTGCAATAGAGTTATTTATTTTCACACGCAACTACACTTTACATCATCCCTAGTTTTTGCACAAACAGCTATATACGGTTTTATGTTGTTACGTGACGGCCATTTTGCTTGAGCTTGTGGATACGGGCCAGTGTAGTAGAAACATTTCTTCAAGTCCATTTCAAACACGGCTCTTGTAGATTTAAAAACGCGTTAACTTCCAGGATAAATGTTTGTACTGTTACAAACATTTGTAAAATTACAAACAATTTCTCAGTAAAAATTACCATTTTTTACAGTGTAGAGTGCCTTGAAGACGTTGCGCACATTAAAAAAAACCCCATTTCAAAGCACTCCAGCATAGTTAACAACGGTTTTTTTCCAAGCTATGTATCTCGAGATATAAGAGTCACATACAAATGAAAAAAAAAAACTCGATGGACCTGTATCGATTCTTGCTACACTTTCCACCAATACAGTAATAGAGTCACCACCAAGTCCCATACATACACGCAGCACTACGAGAACGATGCGCGCCAGTTCAGAGCCTTCCGCTTAGTGGCGATGCGCACTTGAGGCGCGCGGCCGTGTCGCCCTTATAGCTCTCGCTGTTCCATTTTACGCAAAACAGCTCGAGCAAAAACAGCCTTAGGACGAACCTTCTCAAGTCATATTGTATTTCTGGTTTTTCTAGTTTGTTCCTGTTATCAAAAAAGAAAATCCCGGAAGCACCCCTATACATAACTAGCTATTGACCTTACACCGCAGTACATGTATAACAACTAAACTATGAAATCATTATTTGGTCAAAATATTAATTCTCCAAACATTTAGGCAAAATAAAGATTGTGATGTGAATACAAGTAAGTAGTTCAGTCACTATTTCTGAACTGCTGCGTAGGGTCAATAGTTAGATGGGTATAGAGGTACTTCCGGACTTTCCTTTTTTGAAAATATAAACAAGCTAGGAAACCCAACAATCCAATCCAACGGGGGTAGGTTCCTCTTAATAAACATCCTCCCCCTCCTCGACGTGAGTTACTGTATTCATACTTGTAGGAGGCATGTGCCTTTGTTAGCGCGTTGCAATGTTTCAATAAGGCAAATAACGCCAGAAAAGTACTTTGGAAAAAGTTTAAATCACTGAGAAAATTGTTTAAAAAAAACCAACTACCAAAAGGTTTATACCAACAGCGAAATTATTTTGTAGACACCACGATACTCTTTTTGTTAGAATTTACATGAAATTTTCATATGTATATAATATGAAAATATGCAATACGAAACGCAATAAGAAAATACATTCTGATTTCAACGGATATATTTTAACACCAGATTTAATTTACGGTTTAAGATGTTTCAAATAAATGATTGCGTGCTGTATTTTAATTTCTAAACAACGGTAACTGTATGCCGTGTGTTCGCCTGTATAAATAAGAAATATTCATGACCTACAATAGGAACATGTCTTACAAATCAGTTACTCACGGGGATGATCATTCCTACTGAGCTTCGCACTCTCATAGGGGTACCAACGTACCCTGGGCGTTACGTATGTTCTGGATAGGTCAAGCCGGAGAGTAGAGTGTCCATGCGAACTGCGCAGTAGGCAGCCTAAGTGCTCCAACACTGGACTGTTTTCCTGCCAAAAGAACTATGAAAAACAACGTGGATAGGATTTTTGGTCGAACGAATGTTCATGTAAGTAATTGATTTTCTATGTTTGCACACTTCCTATAACCTGGATTTTTAATGCAGCTGGGTTATATTAAAGTTGGTCGACGTATTATTTTATTCGTGTAAAAGGGCACGTCTATTGAAAATACAAATGTAAACAAACACGGCCATCACCGGAGATCACGCGACTTTATGACAGTTGTACTGGCGATGGACATGTCTGTATTGGGGTCATTAGTAGAAGACAAAGATAGAACTTTGTCTATGTGTTAAGGGGAATCAGTCTCCCCATCCTGAATTTGTCAATATTCTTCCAACAATATCCATTTCGAAAGGTTTAACGCAATTTTCCGCACGCCATATCACGAATAATAGTTCCTAAAGATTTATTAAAATGTTAACAGCTTCATTGCATTTATTAGTTTTTAAATAGAAACTGCCGGGAAGACATAAGAGATGATTTTTCGCATGCGATTACAGAAATGATACTAGTAATCCTAAACGTAGACAATTATTGACGACTTTATAAAATTTACAAACCAATTCTTTTNTTACAGAAATGATACTAGTAATCCTAAACGTAGACAATTATTGACGACTTTATAAAATTTACAAACCAATTCTTTTTGTCTTGTCGATCAGTAAAACATAATGCAAAATCTGAAATGCAGGTTGTGGCGTAAATTACACAAATCCAAGATGGCGGGTGCTGTGAATTGCCTGAGTGAGTGGAGTGGAGAGAAAGGTATCGAGAGCCGATGAGGGTTAAGCGAGGTGAGCATGGAGCAACGCCGGAATGAAGGGGCGGGAGAAACGGGAGATCCCCGAGAAAACCCGCCGACTAGCGGCATCGTCCGGCACGATTCCGACATGCGAAGATTCGAGAGCGACCCCGCCGGAAATCTAACCCGGTTCTCCTAAGTTGGGGGCGAGTTGGATACTCGAGATGTTGAAATGTTGAGAAATAATGTATACCTCAATATAAAATTTAATTTATAGAAGAAATTGTTCACGACATTTATTTTAATGTTTTAAACCTATTTTCCCCCTGGCCGAACTCTTACTACAAGCAGGGAGGCGGGGCAGTGGCCCCCCATTCACCCCCACCCCTTCCACTCTTTCCCATGGTGTCGGCGGCAGGCGCGCCTATGTTTGGGAAGTGCGCAGAGCAGGGGGGAGGGGGTACGAGCGGGGCGATGTCCCCCGGAACTGTCGCGGTCCGCCGGCTGGAAGTGACTGCTCCGGACGGCCGCGGTGACGCGGTTAATGAAGGACGATGGCCGGAGTGGTGTGGGGGTAGTTGAAGCAGTGAGTAGAGGAGGGTGTGGCGACGAGGGGGTTGGTCCCTGCTGCTTGGCGCTGACAGCTCGGACACCAAGCTGCAGCTGCCCGGTCCCACGATATTTCTCCCGAACCCCCACACCCCTTACATCATCCGACGTGTGGAAGGCGCTGGAAGAAGAAATATTTACTACTTACTCTCCAACTCACATACGCAATAAACAATAAAGAATTTAGCAAAAAAAAAGTAATTTGAATAATAATCAGTACCCGCCGTCAGGGGTCGCGGTGGTGTAGTGGGTAGACTACTCGCCTACCATCCAGGCGAACAGGGTTCGATTACTGGCGAGGTCACTTTCGGATTTTCGCATGTGGGAATCGTGCCGAACGATGCCGCTGGTCGGCGGGTTTTCTCAGGTATCTCTCGTTTCTCCCGCTCTTGCGTTCCGGCGATGCTCCATACTCACCTCGCTTCACCCTCATCGGCTCTCAAGACCTCGATGTTAAGTGGCGCCCAAATCTGTCCACTTGAGTATCCATGCCACCGAGTTTTCTTGCGATTCCATATTTCACGTACTGCGCACCCGCCAGGTGCAGAAATGATTCTTGATGTTAAGTTAATTATGGGCAAACTACGGCTATAGTCTATTCGCGGTTTCTTCAAACATTTCGAATCAAACCTTTGAAAAATCACCCCATGTGTGGCGTGCTTGGTTCTTTCCTAAATATGTCGTGAATCACAAGCGTTTTATATTGTGTTAACATAAAACTACCTTAATTTTTTTGGTTAAATAAAATTTTTAGTTATATTTTATGAATAAATTTTAATACTTTATTTATGATTAATACGAGAATCGACAGGGATAAAACAGGCGTGTTGGTAACGCCAAGTAAGAAATCGTTTTTATGCAGAATATTATTACTCGGAGAGCGCAAGAATGCGGTGCGTTGTCAATTTAGTGTAATCAGTTAAGCTTTGTTTGTATGACGTGGTGGAATATCCTGGGAGCAGAACTTCAGCAAGGATTCCGAAAAGTTGGAAGTAACCGTGAATGTACTATATTTACAAAAATAACATTACTTGTATATTTGAGGTGATCACTGTTTACCAGGGACCTGGATGTAATATTTTCTGAACATCTTGATATCAGCATAAACAGAATAATGTAAAAAGGAATTGTATAATACTGGAGTGATAAATAATTAATAGAAGACAACAACTGTACACAAAAGTTTTTGACGTGGCAACAAGAGCTAAGGATGGTGGTCTCTGTCTTGCTCCC
>NQII01000614.1:445413-465910 GCA_002778355.1 Clitarchus hookeri | reverse complement strand
GCACAAACTAATCTGAACTGACATCTAAAAAAACGCCACACACATTGTTGCGCACACCGGGAATTCGAAACACGAACCTCGCTTTTAGCGACCTCGATCACGGTGGTCGCCGAGTAAGTACACAATAAAACCTTAACTCGCCAAAATATAGTGTCCCGACCTCCTGGTGGAGGGGGAGGGGGAGAATTCTCTAGAACGAAGTACAGGCGAGAAGGCGTACGTGATATCAGCGATGGATGATCGTATCTCCACCGGCGCAAGCCAGAAACGCCCGGGCGCGCAGTGTTTGTGGGCTTCGCACGTGACGTGCTGTTCATATGAGAGTTGCCGCGTACAATGGTGTGGCTGCTTTAGCGGCCACGTGCCGTTCAAGAAACACAGTAGCATGTGGACAAGCTAGCACGACCGGCCGTCAAGTTTACATTATAAAAAAAAAAAAAAAAAAAAAAAAAACATTATATACAACAAATGCCAAAGTGACACCACGTATTTCAAAGGACCCGTCTACCAGAAGCTACTCTGCGTGGATAAGGAACAAAGGGCCTTTAAAGACTAAGCACAAACATGAAAAAAAAAAAATTTTCTTTCTGGTTGCAGCGTGCAACCATATAACTTTGTGGTAACCCTTCTGCAATGAGACAGATTTTTTTTTTTTTTTTTTTCGATTAGGAGGAAGATTGCGTTACATGAATTTTCATATATTTGATTATCATATTACAAATTCAACAATATCTTGAGAGACTGATTTAGCTAACTACCCTCCGTCCTTACACATTGTTATATGGATAGACATGGGCGTCAAACTGAAACTCGAATAGTCTTTGGCGAAAAACGTGACACGCCGATGATAAACGCAGTGCGGAAATTCCGCGCTGTTTGCGGCAGAGCTGGACAACTGTACACGGAGAAACCCGAATATCTAATAAGCAAATGTTACACCTAATGTCCAAACACAGTTATTTTTGTCTTGAAAACCTTTCTCCTGAAACATGCGAAAGCATAATAAGCGTTTGGACCATCACATAATTGAATTTAAAAAGGTTTTTTTTCTTTTTTAAACAAACCCATATACAATGCTAAAAAGGAAGTTAAGCTGAGAAAGGCGAGATTTTAGTAATGATTAAAAAAAAAAAATGCCGTTGATATTCACCTGAAGCTCTTCAATTTGGTTCGTGCTCGGCCAGACACGAACCATAGATGCTACATAATAAATATTAAAACTAAACGAGTCTGGCGCGGAAGTTCTCTGTTGACTTAAACGATGAGTGACTGCACACTATAACCCTTTGATCAAAGTCTGTTTCAAAGTAGAAAAGAGTCACATATCCTAGTTTTGCTAATATATTCTAACAATGTTTACATATTAGGTAGTCTGAAAATACCATTTTTGGGTCCACGGTGGTGTAGTGGTCATACTACTCGTCTCCCACATAGGCAAACCGGGTTCGATTCCCGGTGGGGTCGCCCTCGGATTTTAGCACGTGGGAATTCTGCCGAACGATGCCGCTGGTTCAGTTGCTTTTTCTCGGGGATCTCCAGTTTCTCCCGCCCTTGCATTCCAACGCTACTCCATACGCACCTCGCTTCGTCCTCCTCGGCACAAGGCGTCGATGTCAAGAGCCGCCCAAATCTCTGAAGTCCACTACACACTTAAGCAGTAAGGTTCCCAATACAAATCTCATTGCATGGTAAGGTTCCCAATACAAATCTCATTGCATGGAATGAATTTAGTTCGCGGTGGCAGAAAGGCACACTTTCAAAAGAAACCAATGAACGTAATTGCCATGTTTAAATACGCAAAATAAATGTATTTCATATTGCTATAAAATACACTTACGAAGGTAAGTGGTCGTTATTAAGAAAACCTACAACACAGAATTTCCATTCCCATAATGCTACATTTGAAAACACTCATCCGACTGTCCTCGAAACTTACACAACAATTGCATCACGCTCTAAAGAATATATATATGTTATATACATATATATTTATATATATAGACACACACACACGATTAGTGACTTACGTGCCATGTGGAAGACACTACAGCTAAAATAATGCGGGTGAATTCTGATCGTATTCGGTTTCGACCTCAACACTGTGTTGCTTCCGTGTCTGAAACTTGCGAAACAGATAACGGGCACCGAGAATCGAAGTGGTTACGTACACAGAACCCAGCAGACGCGCGTCTTACGGCACGACACCGGCGGACCATGCAAGTCGGCACACTCTGCAACTTTTGTAGCAAGCTGTGGATCGACTGACAACATACGATCATAATCCGGCTCTCATCCGACACAAACGATACTCGGGACTCGACCGTCTAACCTAGCTCTCGAGACGAGTGGATTACACGACACCCAACCAACGTCGTGTAAGATTAGGCTGGACCGTCGTGCTAAATAACGCAGGGCAAGAGTCATCAGTGGCCTCATTTTGAGGACTTGTTCAACCCGCGACTGTGTATTCGATATGTACCCGCTTCAGTAACCCATAGAACTGTCGTTAATTAGCAGATTGTTTTTTTAGACTAAAATGAACTAATTGCACACGGTGACGCGGTGTGTATTTGGGAACCCCAGAAATCGCAGGACTTCCCCCATATTTCACGTAGATGCAGGTGCGGAAGACGAAATATGCCGACGCGTCCCGAAGAAATGTACACGTACAGTACACCCAGTAACGTCGCACGCGCGCACAGAACATTTTTTTAGAAAACCATGTCTCTTCAGAATGCTTCACACGACGCAAAACTATAAACGTGCATCCGAGGCTCGGGAAGATATAAGTCTAATACGGTGTTCACAGTTCGACGCTTTACAAATAAAAATTTTGAAATAAAAAAAAAATATTTTACGTGTTTATTTTGTGGGTGTTGTGGAACTCACTATAAAAAAATACATTTTTTTAAAATACAAAAACTATTTAAACAGTTTCTTAAAATCAACACTCACGCGGAAGGTTCCGTTGAGGCGAGAAAACTGAATTCCATAAATGTAGGTGATTTCTAAAATATTTTTACCATTAATTATCCAGCATATTGCCAAAAATTTTAACCTTCGCAATTTATCTGCTCACTTGAGAAGATCTAACTATCTACACTCGGCTGTCATTGTAACTGCCCTGCTCAACACTCGCGATGACGTTCGTTCATGATATTCAGAGTAGTCGCGCGACAATTAATTGATATTACAACTAGCTGTGCCCGCGGCTCCGCTCGCGTGTACTACAGAATTATTGATTAGGTTTTTCTTTAAATAAAGTCCATGCTCTTTATACTTTTTCCTGACTATGTCTGCGCTTGCTTTTCAATTTCAATTAGTGCAAGGTGAAAAACTTCGTTTCTTGTGAATTAAATGGTAAAAACGCTTATTACTATTTCTCTGTTATATGCTACCGCGGAGTTTTTTTTTTGGTCTTTTTATTCTGCACAATTATTTACTACATGATATTGTTCCATCTTTAACGGTTTGGACAGCGTATTGCAAGAGAGCGGGCTGGCGGCAAACTTTTTTCCGAGTTGATTCACTATTATCGTCACTGCTGATTCCTTATGTTACTTTACGTAACAAAATATGCACTACAACCCGGCCAGAGAACAAAGCTATGAATTTAAAAAAAAAAACAGGTAAATCGGATAGGTTCTCGAGTGATAAGCGCACTAACAGACAGACAGAGAGACTTTGAGTTTTAAAATATGTATAGATTACACTTAGTTCAGCATTTCTTAGGTGCGAGAGTGAACTGAGGTAAGACAAGTTTCGTTGCAAAAGGATCTACGTCCACCATAGGATTGCTTTCTTTAAATACACCCGATGTGTATTAACAAATTTCTCTAATAATTTTTCCTTTTTCTTTCAGCAGAGCCAACCTCCCGTGGCGCAGACGGGTGGTGCGCCGCCGGTCTGGCGTGCAGGAGGTTCTGGGTTAGAATCCCAGGTAAGGCAATGGTGTTACTTTAAGTTAGGTCCTAAGTAAGTTAATAAGCCATCCCGTGATAAGCCTTCAGGCATAGCACCCGGGGACGCCAATAAGCCCTTTACAATTCCAATTCTTTTAGCAGAAGGGCTGTGACATTTAAAATACTCACTGCCTTAAATCAGGTACGTACTAAATTTAATTAAGTCGTATCACATTTAGTAAGATTTTACACTAAATACATTCTTTACGCTGACGAACGACAGACTCATGCAATTCTTAACATGATATTTTCTTCCAATTTTGAAAAATATATAATATAGTTAAAAATATATTAAAACATGGACGCTGTATCAATCTGCAGAAAGTTTAAAATGTACTGTTGAGTACATTGCAAAAAATAACGGTAAAAAAAGACTAAATATTTATTTTACAAAGTACAAATAAGCTGTTGCTAGATAAACATTATCATAGGAGAAATTTACAAGAACCAAAATATAATCTACTTAAAACTCATTTTATAAAGCCAAAAACCTAAAATTGTAATGGTAAAATTATTTTTCTTAACAATTTTTCAAACTGCAAATAGTTGTTTTTGTTTTGCTGCATTTTTTCACTGTTCCGTTATTCAGTGACTTGGATATTTCATTATTTCAAGTACGCTCAAGAAAGTAGTTTTTTACTGTAGGTTTCAGAATGAAAGTGAGTGAGTGAGTAAAGCGGATTGGGCGTTTTGAGAGCCGATGAGAATGAAGTTAGGTGAGTGTGAAGCAACGCCGGAATGAAAGTGCGGGGGAAACGGGATATCACCGAGAAAATCCGCTGATCAGAGACAATGCCAGGCACGATTCCCACGTGCAAAAATTCGAAAGCGACCCCGCTGGGAATCAGAATTATAGTAACACTCATTAACAGTCTATAGATGTTAAAATTACTCCTCTGTAAAATCAAATATAGAGTAAGTTATCATGGTTATGAATAATTTTCAGTATTCTATCGAAATGAACTTAGATATCAAGCAATAAAATGAATGTATATTGTTTTAATAAACGCGGGTGTCACTTGTTATAACTACACAGCTTAAATGAGTATAAATACTATAACCGTGCCTAAGAAAGAAAGCAATAGATGTCATCGTTATAAAAACCGCAAGCTTTCAATCGCCATCCCACGGAATTTCTCAAAAAAAATGTCACCTGAGAGCATCGACCGCCATGATGCAGTCGGCTAAGAAAATGGTTATGCAGGCGGGAGTTGAGGGGCGCGCAACACGAAGGTGAATAAAAACGAGACGTTATTCTTCATGCGAGAGAGATTTAGTGGCCAGGACGGAAATACCTGCGAGTACCCGGCGAGAGAAAGAAGAGCAGAACGTCGGGCTCGCGCACAACACAGGCAGCTCACGCCACTGACGAGCCACAGTCCCCGAGCCCACCCTGAAGCGTCTTACAGGGGTGCACAACCTCCCCGCACCACTGAGGGATAACTGCAGCTCTCGCCGAGGCCCCTAACAGTCAGGACATGTTGACGCTCGCCGAGGTCCCTAACAGTCAGGACAAATCGGCGGTCCCCTAGGCCCCTAACAGTAAGGACATGTTGACGCTCGCCGAGGCCACTAACAGTAAGGACATGTTGACGCTCGCCGAGGCCCCTAACAGTCAGGACATGTTGAAGCTCGCCGAAGCCCCTAACAGTCAGGACATGTTGACGCTCGCCGAGGCCACTAACAGTCAGGACATGTTGCCGCTCGCCGAGGCCACTATCAGTCAGAACATGTTGGCGCTCGCCGAGGCCCCTTACAGTCAGGACATGTTGGCGTTCGCAGAGGTCCCTAACAGTCGGGACATGTTGGCGCTCGCGAGGCCCCTAACAGTCAGGACATGTTGGCGCTCGCCGCGGCCATTAACAGTCGGGACATGTCGGAGTTCGCCGAGGCCCCTAACAGTCAGGACATATTGGCGCTCGCTTAGGCCCTTAACAGTCAGGACATGTTGGCGTTCGGCGAGGCCCCTAACAGTCAGGACATGTTGAAGCTCGCCGAAGCCCCTAACAGTCAGGACATGTTGACGCTCGCCGAGGCCACTAACAGTCAGGACATGTTGCCGCTCGCCGAGGTCCCTAACAGTCAGGACATATCGGCGTTCGCATAGGCCCCTACCAGTAAGGACATGTTGACGCTCGCCTAGGCCACTAACAGTAAGGACATGTTGACGCTCGCCGAGGTCCCTAACAGTCAGGACATATCGGCATACACCTAGGACCCTAACAATAAGGACATGTTGATGCTCGCCGAGGCCACTAACAGTAAGGACATGTTGACGCTCGCCGAGGTCCCTAACAGTCAGGACATATCGGCGTTCACCTAGGCCCCTAACAGTAAGGACATGTTGACGCTCGCCGAGGCCACTAACACTAAGGACATGTTGCAGCTCGCCGAGGCCACTAACAGTAAGGACATTTTGAAGCTCGCCGAAGCCCCTAACAGTCAGGACATGTTGACGCTCGCCGAGGCCACTAACAGTCAGGACATGTTGCCGCTCGCCGAGGCCACTATCAGTCAGAACATGTTGGCGCTCGCCGAGGCCTCTTACAGTCAGGACATGTTGGCGTTCGCCGAGGTCCCTAACAGTCGGGACATGTTAGCGCTCGCGAGGCCCCTAACAGTAAGGACATGTTGATGCTCGCCGAGGCCACTAACAGTCAGGACATGTTGACGCTCGCCGAGGCCACTAACAGTCAGGACATGTTGACGCTCGCCGAGGCCACTAACAGTCAGGACATGTTGACGCTCGCCGAGGCCACTAACAGTCAGGACATGTTGACGCTCGCCGAGGCCACTAACAGTCAGGACATGTTGACGCTCGCCGAGGCCACTATCAGTCAGAACATGTTGGCGCTCGCCTGGGCCCCTAACAGTAAGGACATGTTGATGCTCGCCGAGGCCACTAACAGTCAGGACATGTTGCCGCTCGCCGAGGCCACTATCAGTCAGAACATGTTGGCGCTCGCCGAGGCCCCTTACAGTCAGGACATGTTGGCGTTCGCAGAGGTCCCTAACAGTCGGGACATGTTGGCGCTCGCGAGGCCCCTAACAGTCAGGACATGTTGGCGCTCGCCGCGGCCATTAACAGTCGGGACATGTCGGAGTTCGCCGAGGCCCCTAACAGTCAGGACATATTGGCGCTCGCTTAGGCCCTTAACAGTCAGGACATGTTGGCGTTCGGCGAGGCCCCTAACAGTCAGGACATGTTGAAGCTCGCCGAAGCCCCTAACAGTCAGGACATGTTGACACTCGCCGAGGCCACTAACAGTCAGGACATGTTGCCGCTCGCCGAGGCCACTATCAGTCAGGACATGTTGACGCTTGCCGAGGCCCCTAACAGTTGGGACATGTTGACGCTTGCCGGGGCACTTACCAGTCAGGNTGCCGAGGCCCCTAACAGTTGGGACATGTTGACGCTTGCCGGGGCACTTACCAGTCAGGACATGTTGCATATACATTTATTATCTCAGCAAATAAATGCCCTGCGAGTACGACATTTTGCCGCAAAAAAAATCATCTAAGCCTGCACAGTTCCCTTTTTTATAACATTAAGTTTATTCTACGAGAAAAAAAATAGTAACACTTTTTGAACATCGCCTTTTTAGAGCTTTCCTGGTCAGTTTACGTAATAGGTAGGAGAAAAATAAAATTTTACAGTCATAGTTTAATCTATGAGTTTTATTGAGCATTATAAAATCCAACTGTTGCAGATTTCATTTGCAGAGGAAAGAGTAACAGCGGGAGCACTGCATGCGTGTTCGGCGCCTTGCGCGTAAGAGGGACGGAGCCCTGGTCACACATGTTATTGTCGCCGCCTATCTCAGTAAAACAAAATCTTTTGGAAACACGACTTTTGTCGCCTCAGTGTATATACACTGAGGCGACAAAAGTCATGGGATACATCCTAACATCGTGTCGGACCTCCTTTCGCCCGGTGAAGTGCAGCAACTCGACATGGCATGGACTCAACAAGTCGTTGGAAGTCTCCGGCAGGAATATTGAGCCATGCTGTCTCTATAGACTTCCATAATTGCGAAAGTGTTGCCGGTGCAAAAGTTTCTGCACGACCTGACTTCTCGATTATGTCCCATAAATGTTCAATGGGATTCATCTCGGGCGATCTTGGTGACCAAATCATTAACTGGAATTGTCCAGAATGTTCTTCAAACAAATCGCGAACAGTTGTGGCCCGGTGACATGGCACATTGTCATCCATAAAAAGTCCATCGTTGTTTGGGTAAATGAAGTCCATGAATGGCTGCAAGTGGTCTCCAAGTAGCTAAACATAACCCTTTCCAGTCAATGATCGGTTCAGTTGGACCAGAGGACCCAGTCCATTCCATGTAAAAACAGCCCACACCATTATGAAGCCACCATTAGCTTGCACAGTTCCTTGTTGACAACTTGGGTGCATGGATTCGTGGGGTCTGCGCCACACTCGAACCCTACCATCAGCTCTTACCAACTGAAATCGGGACTCATCTGACCAAGCCACAGTTTTCCAGTCGTCTAGGGTCCAACCGATATGGTTACGAGCCCAGGAGAGGCGCTGCAGGCGATGTCTAGTTGTTAGTAAAGGCACTCGAGTCGGCCTTCTGCTGGCATAGCCTAGTACAGCCAAAGTTCGCCTCACTGTCCTAACGGACACGTCCATCGTACATACCACATTGATTCCTGTGGTTATTTGACGCAGTGTTGCTTGTCTGTTAACACTGACCATTCTACGCACACGTCGTTGGTCTCGGTCATCAAGTGCAGGCAGTCGGCCACTGCGTTGTCCATGGTGGGAGGTTATGCCTGAAATTAGGTATTCTCGGCTCACTCTTGACTCTCTGGATCTCGGAATGTTGAATTCCATAACCATTTCCGAGATGGAATATCCCATGCGTCTAGCTCCAACTACCATTCCGGGTTCAAAGTCTGTTAATTCCCGTCGTGCGGCCCATAATCACGTCAGAAACCTTTTCACATGAATCACTTGACTACAAATGAAAGCCCTACCAATGCACTGCCCATTTATACATTATGTACGCGATACTACTGCCATGTGTACATTTGCATATTGCTATCCCGGACTTTTCTCATCTCTGTATATATATATATATATATATATATATATATATATATATATATATATATATATATATATATACACCTTTCCACGCAGCAAGAGAGAGAGAGTCGGCCCACTGTGGTTTTACTGATGGTGTTGCTGGATTACTACTGGCCCAGAAAACTTATGGGTCTACACAACTGGTCCTGCTATGGTTAATTTCTGGCTCCAGGAAATTTGGCATGCCATTTATGGCACACTGACGGGAATGTTGAAGGAAATGGAACTAATAGCTGAGAGCAGGTGAATAATGGCCCATAAATGTCTTACCAACTGTATTCCAGCAATGGCAGCACATAATCTATACTTATTGCTGGTGAAAGTATGGGTAGACATCTGTGGGCCTGTTGATGACTGTGAAGTGGTACATCGATGGGCCCTTGCTGTTGTAAGCATATGGGCCATACTTGGGCCACCTGTTTTCACTACACCTGGGCCAGTTATGGGAAGAGAATAGCTAGTTAGTAGTGCGACTTCAGGACAAGCAATGCTACCGGGTGCATGCCAGCTGTTGGCCAACTTTTTTCCGGCTTGGCATCCAACTGACAACCATAAATGTGTTTTGCTACATGGGTTGTGTTTAGTTAAATTGAAATTTTACGTGTATTATTCATCTATAAATAATAATATTTTATTTATAATTAATATGATAATTTTTACACCGAGTGTAATTTTGGTGTAATTTTCATTACTCGGTTAATCTTTCTTTGCGTGAGGCGGAGGAATATCGTAAAAGCGGAGCAGAGCTTCAGAAAAGTTGGAAGTGGTCGTTAATTGACAATACATACAACGAAGCAGAAGTGATAATTTTCTGTGTTGTATTCAAAGGTGCTGTGTATACTTGGGAACACTGAATAAAATTAAGTTCGTAGATACGAAGGAAAACTTGGAGGTTAAATCATATTTCATGGATTTTGAAACACGCCTGCAGTATCGAGCACGAAATAAAGAAATCTTACAACTCGAAGTTGACAAATAAAAAAAAAAAATAAAAAAAATCAGATTTTTTATTGATTTTTTTTAATTTTTTTTGCGTTCTCCGCGCTCACACAAAAGCTCATGCATACAAACACAGGTTCGTGGATGTTGAATATGAATCAGGTTGGACGTCTTCCTTAGCTCGCGGGAGGGAACATCCGTGGGCTCGCGTGATCAGCTACAAGGCGACCACAAACGTTCGCACTAGAACCCACTGTGCTGTGCTGTTTATATATTCCATTCATCAGTAACTTCAAACTTTCCTGAAGTCCTGCTTAAGTTCTACTTCCAGGATATTCCTCCGCCTCGCGCAAACAAACCTTAAACCAATTCTAGAAAATACACCAAAGGGAAAATGCACCACATTCGTGCGCACTCGGTCTAATAATATTTTGCATAAGAACTATTTCTTGCTAGGTATTACCAACACAGCTATTTTCTCCCAATTTAATTCATAATAATTATAAACT
This sequence comes from Clitarchus hookeri, assembly GCA_002778355.1. Taxonomy (NCBI): domain Eukaryota; kingdom Metazoa; phylum Arthropoda; class Insecta; order Phasmatodea; family Phasmatidae; genus Clitarchus; species Clitarchus hookeri. The sequence goes on along the minus strand of NQII01000614.1, from coordinate 455,387 downwards.
ACATACTATAATCTGTAAATAAAATACATTAATGTTTACACAATATCAAACGTTTGTGAAACATGAGGTATTTATGAAACAACCGAGCACGTCATACATGGGTTATTTTTGAAAGGGTGTATTAAAAAATCACCCCATGTGCGGCGTGTTTAGTTGTTTCCTAATTCTCTCATGTATCATAAGCTGTTAACATATAATTACATAATTTTTGTTACACTTAATATTTGCCTATAATTCGTATACACATAATATGTATAATTTATAATAAATATGAATAAAAACAGAGAAAATATGTGTTCGTAATACCTAGTAAGAAGTAGTTCTTATTCAAAATATTATTAAACTGAGTGAGCACGAATGCGGTGCGTTGCACCTTTAGCGTGATTTTCTAGGCTCGGTTAAGCTTTCCTTGCATGAGGCGGAGGAATAGCCTGAAAGTAGAACCATACGCAAGAGTCAGTTCACGTGGGCTAACGTTGCGACATACTGCTCAACTTGTAGACATTACTTGCACGTACAATTTCCCCGCTCGAAAAAAAAAATTTTTNTAACGTTGCGACATACTGCTCAACTTGTAGACATTACTTGCACGTACAATTTCCCCGCTCGAAAAAAAAAATTTTTTGGACAGCATATTTTTTCCATAACGGAACGTAATCCAAATTTTAGTGGTTCTGGGACGTACGAATAATAAAANTTTTTGGACAGCATATTTTTTCCATAACGGAACGTAATCCAAATTTTAGTGGTTCTGGGACGTACGAATAATAAAAGCTGACTCGCGTACTGAAATTACATAATTCGAATTGAAATAAGACAACAAAAGAAAGGTACTTCAAGAAATCTTTCAAATCACGCTAAGAAATGATTTCGCGATTTTTAAAAATTGTTTACAATTAAGGATATCTATGTTTTTCTTTATTTTTGATTTGTAGCCGTCTAGGAATTTTAGTCAAACTCATTTTTTTCTGAGCATGCCTTAAAATGAAACGAGAAATGACCGTACAGTCACCTTTGTTGAATTTTCTGTAAATGTTTTCGTTTATTTTATTTGCACGTCCCAAAAAAAAAAATACAAAGATGATTTTGACATGCCACGATGCTACTGGAAAAAAAATTACGAGAAGAAAAAGTGCTTAAAAGTAACGCGTATAAGTTGAACGGTATTTCGAACAAATATAAAAACAATGAATTTTTACGTGGCCAGCACACTGCTGTTACCCCACAGACGGTAAGGACGAGGAGGAAAATGGCGTGTGGGACGTCTCCCACAATCTTCTCATATTCAAACGCTCATAGAAAAAAAAAAAAAAAACAAGTGCACCGCCCGGCACGATAAATATGTTTTTTTTTGTTTGATACTTCGACGTTTACGAGCACATTAATTTCCGGTTACAAGAGGACTAGGGACGTTTACTGAATAACGTCACCTGAAACTCGGACAAGAAATCACAGCTGCAACAGGAAAAGAAAATCATTTTAAAAATTTATGCGTCACCTCATGGGTTCTGAATGTCACCGCGACAAACTCGACATATCTCTCCCGCGCGCCACGACATATAAGGAGACATTAGGGTACAATCTCATCTGCATAAGGCTCGTGACGATGTAGATATCTAACTGAAAATTAACTGCACGATAATTCCCAGCTTGTTTACAGTGTCTTTAACAGCATTGTACCACGCATTCTGGCCACGTGAAGAATATTAAGAACTAGCACCGAAAGAAGATTTAATTGCAGTTTTTGGGTATACAGAAAACGAGTGGACAGCTGAGAGTGACGGCATCTCCCGATTATTGTGGGTTCAAAACCAACTATGTTGAAAGTAGGTAAATAGCTGTGCTTAACGTCTCGTCGACAGCGAGGTCATTGGAGANGGGTTCAAAACCAACTATGTTGAAAGTAGGTAAATAGCTGTGCTTAACGTCTCGTCGACAGCGAGGTCATTGGAGACGGAGCAAGTTTCTCAGGGAAGAGGGATTGGGGAAGGAATCGGCCATGGACTTTGTTAAGGACCCATCCCAGCATTCGCCTGGGGTGACTTCGGGAAACCATGGGAAACCGAAATCAGGATGGCCNGGGTTCAAAACCAACTATGTTGAAAGTAGGTAAATAGCTGTGCTTAACGTCTCGTCGACAGCGAGGTCATTGGAGAGGGAGCAAGTTTCTCAGGGAAGAGGGATTGGGGAAGGAATCGGCCATGGGCTTTGTTAAGGACCCATCCCAGCATTCGCCTGGGGTGACTTCGGGAAACCATGGGAAACCGAAATCAGGATGGCCGGACCGGGAATCGAACCCGGGTCCTCCCGAATGCGAGTCCATTGAGTTACCACTGCGCCACCTCACTCGGTAACTGTGTTGAAGTCCCGTTCGACATCGATGAGAGGGAGGGGGTGGTCGCCAACCCCCACTTGTTCCATCGTCTCGTCTCGCCTTTGAGATCGAGCCCACTGTAGAAAACCAGCAAACCATTACGTATAATTACACTAGCGTTGGTTTTTCGTGAATTTAGTTTTAAGAGGGGGTCTTAAAAGTAAAGCTGCAACCATTACGTAATAAATTTTCTTGGTACCCACGAAATACTACACGATACACAATAGCTTTTAAAATAAAATCTGTCGCAAAAGTAACCAAATGCCATTACCTACCTGTAGAATCCTGTGTGTATACACAAACATACCTATATACACACACCAAGACTGACTAATGTTGTGTCTCTATGTACGAATGTTTTAGCTTCTTGGGGTAAGGTTAAAGGCCGAACAGCTTTAGTGAATAGCTTTAAATGAGATTTTGCATTTTTGAGTGCATGAAGAACATCAAGAAACAAAGTAGAACAATGCTTATTATTTTACTAGGAATTAAAGAAAAGCATCGATAAATGTTGTTAGCACTCCCATACCCACACATATATAATACGTTTCCCCCTGAAAGTAAACCAAAGACTTATGCTTTAGGAACACGGGAGATGAACGCCAGAGCCGCGCAGTGTCGAGAGGCTGGAGAAACTGAGCCCTCCAGTATAGCTGACAGCCAGCCGATAAATACAGAATTAGTAAGTATTAGCAGTTNGAGGCTGGAGAAACTGAGCCCTCCAGTATAGCTGACAGCCAGCCGATAAATACAGAATTAGTAAGTATTAGCAGTTTTTCTATAACAAGCAAGCTTGAACTCTCTGTGTGATGCTACATTTATAAACGCTCAAACGCAGTTGTCCGCCACGATTACAATTGATACCCACCTAGTGACAGCACGAACTGCACGCAATTTGAAAGCAGTGGATGAGCTTGTTCGTAGTTTATTAAACTATTTTGTTGCCATTCCCGATAAAATACTCTTAGCTATAACTGGTTCTATTTTAATGCAAAATCCGACTGTAATAGTTACCGTAGCCGTAAAATCATTGAATTCGAGAAAGTGGTTTAAATTATTATCGCTTCAGGCTGGGTTGTGACATCTACTGTGAACATGACGACATAATGAAAAAACTCCACAAGTTCCAACATATTTGGGGCACTATGTGCAGAAATCTACAAGAGAAAACTTATAAGATCACTCGGCTAAGATTTCACAAATAGGTGGTGATTCCCGCTTTGCTGCGTGGCTCAGAAACGTTGACTATTATAAATAAATACCAGGAGCCAATATAGAGCTCAAAGATGAATACTCTAAAATAAATAACATACTTGATTTATAAATACGAAAACATCTTAATATTCCTGGGAATAGTGAAAGAATGCGGGTCGGAAGGCAAAAACAGCTGGATCACGTTCAGATAAAGAGTGAGGAGAGGTTCACAAAACAAATGTTAAGTTGCTATTACCCAAGAGGTCGAAGAAGTCCTGGAAGATATATAAAGAGATGGCACGACTAAAACCGGAATAGGCATAATGCCACAGTTAAGGAGAGCTGGTGGTGATGGTGGTGGTGTGGTTGTGTGAAGGGCGATGAGTGGATGGCCGACGGATTGGTGGATGGTTGAAGGATGGGTAGATAGATGGCTGATGGTGGATGGCTGACGGGTGGGTATATGGCTGATAGCTGATGATGGATGATTGAAGATGGATAACGATTGATAATGGATGGTATACGATTGATAATAGAAGATGGATTATTGATGCTTTAAAAGTAATGTTTAAATTACTGACAGCTGCCTCTTTCTAAATATACTAACAATATTTCGTAACATAGCAAAACACTATTCTTATACATAGTGTCACTAGATCTACGCCAGATTACCAATGGTAGAGTTCCTGCAATGTTGATTACAACCTGCAATGGAAAGAAAAACAATGTTCTGACAGAAGAAACATGGCAGAACTTCCAGAAATGCTCAGCTAATCGCAAAGAAACTACAAGAAAGAATGATGATACTTTTTTCTGGCTTATGAGCTGCTAGTTTTGTCGCGAACTTGCGCATATTTTCATTTTTTTCAATATCATGTTGTGCAAACCTTTACCTCCCTAAAGACGTCAGTGGTTGAAGTTTTTTTTTATTAATTATGGACTCTGCTAATAATGGACAAATTTTCAACTCTTAACGGCTGGAGTTTCTGATTTCATTTGGTTTTCTAACATACGGATTCTGTATTCTTACAATGATCCTCAATTAATTCTGCGATGGATACAATGAGAAAAACAATGTAGTAATCTCACACATACTACTTAAGAATGATGGCAAAAATTTAAGTCCTGGTATTTTTTTTTTTTTTACAAAAGTAATTCATAGGAAAACAATTGCACAGATTCATCTTCTCCAACAGTTTGCAAATAAACAAGTTCTGATTCTACACATATGGAATTCTCACTTCAATATATACAGGAGAGAAATTCTACCTATCTAATGATTCACACGAGAAGGAATCTTAACTAATAAATTAACGAAAACAATTTTTATTTTGGTTTGAAAGCATGCGTAGCGAAGCCTTAGTTCCCAAGCTACCGCATTCAGGACCCCGTCCGTAGACGCATTTTTTTTTTCCAGGGCGCTGGGCCGAATTTCCATAAGCCTCAGGTGGTCCGCGACAGTCTTTGGTTTAGGAGCCTCCGCTGGAAGAGACTTAATTAAGCCGCCGAAAAGCCTGCCAGGTCCCCCGCCGCTAATTTATTCGCGAGTCCGTAAAGGAGTCTATTAGCGGCGGAGATGCCACGCAGCGATCCACACGAGATAAGGACCCTGGCTCGCGATGTAACTCAAGATAAGTCGCGCTGCCCCCGCGAGGACAACGACTCCGCAAACTAATTACCGATATATAAAACAAGAGCTCGCTGATTTAGGTTCGTTTCCTCTGCTCTCAGCCCAGGACTCTCTCGCTTTATTCATTTATTTTTTCTACCTCTCCTCTTCACCTCCGTTCTCCCGGCGGTGCGGAATAAATTCAACAAAACGGCCATATAAGTGTCTCTCTCTCTCTCGCTCTCTCTCTCGCTCTCTCTCTCGCTCTCTCTCTCTCTCGCTCTCTCTCTCTCTCTCGCGTGTTCGGACAAAGAAGCTCGAGGTGGAAGGAGGGGTAGAAAGAGGACATTTCGCAATCTAGTCGAGTACGTGCACTTGGCGATCGTGCCCCGACACAAATTTCTTATTTAATTTTTTTTTTTAATTTCCTCTCTGTTTTTGCGTTCGTTTTGTTCCCCGAGATAGCGTATGAGCTCATGTTGCCGTACCGCAACGGGCGTTCGAAAAGAAGGGTCGACACCTTCTGCCCCCTCCCACCATCTTCCTTTATTTTCATTCCTACAAGAGAGACTGAAATCCGCACGCTTGGAAGTTACATCCAAGGACGAATAAATACGCTGATGGCCGTGCGGTATACAGGTGTATACTCTGATAAAAGAGAGGAAAATTAAGTTGTCTTAAGAGGTAAAAACAGAATTAATATACAAAAATGTAACGCAAGCCTATAATGACTTTTCTAGCCGATCTCGGTGGCGCAGTTGGTAAATAAGCTGGAATGCTCTACATGTAAAAAAATTTTTTTTATGTTTTCAGAGAATGCATGGATTTTTCTAGGCAGACAAGATACTCGCACAGAATACCGACGAGATAAGAAAATCATAAGATACCGGGCTCGGAGAAAAATAGCAGCGTGGAGCATTTACAACATGATGAAGGCCAAAGTGAAGATGGGCATGGGTGCAAAGAGCAAGCAGAAGGCGCAAAAGAAACGAAAAGTGGTGAAAAAGGGAAGAAAAGCATGCAAGACCAAGAAAACATCTACTGGCTGATATTTTCCACTACTTTTACCTGCACTCGGAAGCCTCGGAGACTTAATCGGAGCCACGAGCGGTATCGTCCGAGCCGTCAAAACAGCATCGAACGAACGTAAGCAGTTGTCCCGAGGTCCAAAGGCACAGTGCAAATATGGAAGATATCGCAATGGGTAAAAAACGGCCAAGGACTCTACCAAAGGCCATACCCAGTTGGAGGAGGAGGAGGAGCTGTGCAAAGTGATGCAGCAGGAAGAGGCGATAATGAAATCACTACCGAAATGGCCACTCATATACGTGGATTAGGAACGGTTTGCATGCAAATTGAGGAAACCTCATTTTCGCGTAGTGTACATACGAGATACTTTGCCAGGCTAAACCCAAACGTGAAGAATATACCGTAATCAACTTGGTCACGATAGCCGGGCCCGATGCACACTGTGTAACTTATGTCAAACGTGGCACATGTGCAGACTACTATGACGGTTTCGGTAATCTGCGTCCTCCACCCGAGCCGTGACTGTACCTGAAAAATTGCAAACTGACTTACAACTACGAGATGGAGAAGATGCCGAGCAAGCGGAACTGCGGACACTCGTGTCTTCGCTTCCTGGTTCGTTGGCACAAGTAATTGAATAAAATGGTTACACAAGGACCAGAAACCATCAGCCATGTCGATAATGCTTGCCTTGACGGGTCGTAGCTCCGAGCTGCAGGCTGCACACTTTCCTTCACTCGACCTGGAGGGGGAATGGTGCACAGGCTTGGTCTATTTTCAAACCTACATTACAATACGGAACATTGATGAAAAAACTGCAAGATGAATCTCGTGAAAAGCGGTAATGTCTCCCACGAGGTAACATTGCCCGTTGGATCTTACGAATTAGACGAAATTGCAAGTTATATCGAATATTTGCTGTCCCCTGACACAGAATTCAAACTACATCAATACTCTGAAGAGTGTCATCAGATGCAGCGAAGATATCGACTTTACGAAACCGGATATTATCGGACCGATGCTGGGGTTCGAGCCACACATACACGAAGCTGGAAAAATTCACGAATCGTCGCGATCCATAGACATCTTGCCTGTTAATACGATACGAATAAACTGCAATTTGGGGAGTGGTACGTATCTCAACAGTAGGCCAAGCAATACGCTGCGCGGGTTTTCGCCGACGGTCCCTCGAGGTTATAAACAGGTCGAGGCCACACAAAGAATAATTTACATTCCAGTCGCCGCGAAATGAGCACACGAATTGGCAGTCAAGATCGTCGACCAGCGCAGAGAGTTGGTGAACTTTCGAAACGAAGAAATCACACTAAGCTTGCATTCGAGAAGACGGGATTAAATTTTACGGCGACCAGAAGCAATAAAGAAAGCGGCACATCAAACCAGCAATCAGTATGCCGCAGGTCACCAGGGTGTTTACACGTGCCAACGAGATTTTCCTTCGCAGTCTTGGCTTCGAGGTTCGTCGCCATAGAAGATTACTTAACCATCGACGAGCTGGTCGTTTTTGAAGACAGCATCACGAAAGTGGAACTTCACGCATACCAGTCATTCCTGATCGGACCATACATGTTACCATCGGAAGTTCGAATAGCGGTCTAACACCAAGATATCTGCACTCTTTCTTGTCAGTCATTCCTGCGATTCAGGGGGACACTGACGAAAGAAGATGGATCCAACCCCGCATCGACGAAAATAACGAGCAATGGTATTCTCCACATCATCGATGGCATCACATATTTGCTCAACGGTGTCGAGGTATACCAGACGAGAGATGTCAGCATAACGACTGCGATGGTAGGCTGGGGGATTGATGATGACTACAGTGTTCCTATGTACCCCAGAGGGAAATTCGGGGTCTGCATTCCTCTAACGATGTTGCTGGGATTCGCCGAAGACTACAAACGAATTATTATCAATTTGAAGCAGGAACTGGTACTGCTCCTAGCCAATATGCAAGAAAATGCCATCGTGTGTACGGGGGAAAACCCGCAGACAGTCGAAATGAAGATACAGTCTATCGAACGGATCCTTCGTCCTTTTCAGCTGAGTACTACTGAATACACCACTATGCTGAAGAATGTGGTAAATGGCAAAAAACATAGGTGTGGCCTTTAGGTCGTGGAGTCTTGAGACCTACCCCGGACTGCCCGCAAGCCACCGCATCAACTGGATGGTGATGTCCAGCTTTGCTTCTGAGAAACCGAGGTACATCATCATCAGGCTACAGACCGGAAGACAGCAGAATGTGAGAGTGAGCCGTTCGCAGTACGACATACGTCAAATAGAAAATGTGATGATATATTTAATAGTAAAACCTATCCGTTCGTGGAAATGAACATGGACTTTGAAAATGGACAGTACTTGCTGGCGTATCAAATATATGCTCAATTCCAAAAAGCATATAATGGGCGCACCCAATCACCGATACTGAGCTCAGATACCTTCAAGGGTTTGACCCCGCTCGTGGTGTTCGACGTGAGTAAACAGGACGAGCGTATCATTTCGAATGTGATCGACTGCAGGATCGAATTCACAACACATTTAAATATACCTGCAAACACGTATACATTCTGTCTGATACTTCACGACCGCTTGTATCGTACAATAGCAGAGATAAGACCGTCAAAATAATGCCGTAAGCGCAGCTGAGAATATGTTAGTGTAACAGTTCACACACACTAGAACTGTTTATTTGTCTTCAAGCATCGTCAGCTTCAAGGTTCGAGAAGGTGCTGAAACGGCATAATGGACTGTCGTATGTCAAGTGGTGGGATTTCCCAGCCCACTTCAATTCCTGGGTCGACGATGCGGACATCGAGCGGTGAACACAGAAGATTGCAATTAATAAACCTGTGTTTTTTTTTCTAATGTTGTACATTACCAAATGAAATTTGTTCTTAAAAATATTTTTGTTTAATTTATTTTTAAAAAAACCCTCCACTTTATATACAATTATTTTTAATAAAAATACTTATGTTGAAAAATAAAACAAAAACTTCTAAATATGACAACTTACATACTTTGGAGGAATGGTCTGTCAACATTCGGTACAGGCCGATAGCAGGTTGCATAATCAAGAAATTAGTATTACCTATGTGTTGAAAAAGTAAACAAATAAAATCCAAGATGGCGGCCTCCAGCAATGTATAAACAAATGACAAATATAAAATTCAAGATGGCTGCATAAGACGGAATGAGTAATGGTGAGGAGGTAAAGGTCTGCTAACAAATTAACCAATGAAAAACATTGATAGGGAAAGGAAATGTTAAAACAATGTGATTGATTGGAGGGGGGTCAGTCGTCTGCTGGACATGGCGCTGGAGGACATCTGGATATGTGTTTTTTAATTAATTTTTAATAAATGATTTTTTATAATTTTTAATAATAAAGTATTTAAATAATTTTTATAATAAATTTAGAAATAATTTTTTAAGATTTTTAAAAATATTTTTTGGAATTTTTAAGTTTTCAAGGTCAAAAGTCACCGGAGTCAAGGTCAAGGTCAACCCACATCTAATAGGGCGGACAAGATGGCCTTCGGGTGATCGGAATGGCAGAGCATGAACAGCTCCGACGCTCCGCGCCCCCAAGCCCTTGCCACAAACATCTCGATAATTGTTTTAGTTTGATAGTTGGAGTAATGACTTAAATAGGCGGTCGTGTTTTCATGTAAGCATCAGCGTTAGGCATCTGAATCTCTTTTCAAATGATCGACTGATATTGGTCACGAGTGTCGCACCTTACACAAC
>NQII01000614.1:323392-440814 GCA_002778355.1 Clitarchus hookeri | reverse complement strand
GGGGGGGGGGGAGAGATAATGGAGAAGTTTCACGGACGACTAACCCGCGCTCCTTCACCAGGGGGAACTAGCTGGCGACTTTTAAAAGGCCTTAATTAAATATTCCACACCTGGTTTGCTTCCCCTCTCACCCAGTTTCCTATCGGGTTTCACTCTTCTCTCGGGCAGCAGTGGCGTGTCAGAAGCCCACCGCTCACAATAAAATATTTGTCGACTCCACGGATGCTTTTAAGTCTCCCTGGGACCCAGATATAACGCCAAATGCTTCTGAAAGCGCTCCAGCGAACACTGAAAAAAGTGTTAGCTATCATTCAATAAATTACTACCTGGTTTGCATAAACTTTCAAACATAAAATTACATTTAAAACCGATTAGGCTATCCTCGCCCCAAAACATTTTTCATACCGGTCAACGAACACTTACTTCTAATTGGTCTCGAAGTTGCAAAGTACGTGAAGCAGTGTCATGTGGGTGAAGTGTTGCAAGGTAAGCTGGTTCTTGCTCACTACTGTACATTCTCGTCGCACGCAGCAGGAGCCAGTAACTACCGTGCATCCTAGGGAAACTGAATGTATTCCGACCACTCACAAGCGAGCAGCAAGGTGCCCATTACACGCGTCGTGTGGCGTCAGCTGCCGAGCTACGTTTAAGTGGTGGTAAGTGTAAACTAGCGAGCCACAGGGTACAGTACAGAGCTAAAGCCAGCTTACCTTGCAACAGTTCACCGCACGCCACTGATGTGAACTGCTGTGGCTAGAGACCCCACCGTTTCGCGTTATAATGTTGTGAGAGACCATGCGCGCTAAAACTATATGTTAGCTGCATGTGTGCCATTGGACTTCCGCTCATTCAAACACGTTATGCAGGTCTTTACGCCAATAGTAAGCACACGGCACTAGGGTGACTGTTCCGTTTGGTCGAGTCGAACAGAATTATGTGGCAGTGGCCAATTAGAAAATGGGATCTGCTTGATCCTAACCTAACCTAATCATACCTAACCTAACCTATCCTAATAATTCCTAAACTAAACTAACCTAACCTAAATAACCCAACCTAAACTAACTCTAAACTAACCCAACCCAACCCAACCCAACCCAACCCAACCCAACCCAACNAACCCAACCCAACCCTACCTAACCTAACCTAACCTAACCTAACCTAAACTGTGCCGGGTGGCATGGTGCCGTTTTATAACGCGAAATGTTAGGGTCCTGAGTTACGGCTTAAAATAACCTGAAACAAAAAAGTTGAAGTAATCTTTTCTTAACAGTATTACAGTGTTTCAGCTGATACGGATATTATTTATTTCGCTATTTACTGACGAATTTGGCTTCCACTAGCACTAGCTGGGGACGCAATCGACCCCTATTTTGCACTAAGTTTGGTATTTATGCAAAAGTTGCTGGATCATACCAACCTGATATTGGTTTCTTTGAACACCAATAATTGGCTGAATTTTTCTCCAGAGAGCCACAGCACATTATATAATGAATAACGCAATAAGTGAAATTTGCTATAAATTAAAATACACAGCAGCGTGCATAAACTCCTTTTTTTCGTGTTTCGCGACTCGTAAAACAACGAGTGTGTGACACACATTTAACGTTCTTGCAGTAAATCAGGTGGTGGATCATCAGTGGTGCCACCCTTGAAATACAGTGCCGGTTAAGCACCAAAAAACTGACGGGCAGAAGCCATAATGTGAACACCACGGCAATCACTAACAACAGCTAGGAGGCGTACAGACGTCGCACGATTTGTTTACGTAAGCACTGAAGGTGAACTTTATGATTGTACACACACTTCTGACCAGTACCCGTGATCCACTCCCGTCCCTGGCAAACGGAGGGAAGTTTATTTATAGTCACGATTACTATGCACGGCACGCTTGACGACTTATGGGTACTTATGGGTACTTATGGGTATATATGGCATTTAATGCCATAACTCGAATGTTTCGCCTATTTATGTTCCATGGGTATATTTGACTGTTAATACAAGGCAGAGAAAACTCCATTCTATCGCAGTAGCTATGTTACATCGACACAGAGGTACATGCTTTATCTATTTTCTCATACATACGCACTTCTATTATCACTTTCAACACGATGTCCGTATACCGCGCGGGAAAAGATGTATTAATAATGCCCGAGTTGTAATACGTCTTTCACCTATCTAACTCAGTTTCATTATTTTATTTTGGTAAGCAAGGGACACAAAATAAAATATCTGTCCTTCAAAATATATATTTTTTGACGAATAAAACAGGTGAACTATAAAATACGCTACTGAGCACGATCGTAAAATAAATACCAGCCAGGAGTACGGCTAGTTTTATTAGTGCAAGTGAAGCTGGCCACGTCCTCCAACACAGCGGACAACCAATAGACATTCGTCGGTACAGCCGAGTGGGCGAGAAAAATGAATACATTACATAAACAAGGTACAACAGCCAATGAAGTAATGATTACAGTGCACAATTTCTTCCAGTGTCGGAAAGTTGTTGAGTGAACCTGCCACCGAAGACCGTGGAGCTCGAGGAGTGAAAACACCAAAATGCAATGCGCACACCAGAGCAGAACTCTTCATACACCTGAAGACGGCGCCCAAAGCTCCTATCAACAACTAGTTCATGAGTGGCTCAGAATACTATTTAGTCACCGCTGTTATGTTTATTACCCCAATTTCAAGTGGAAACTATGACTTGCAATATCACATTTGTGCACGTGCACTCTGCATTCGAATCGGTGGAAAACCGCCGATTCGCAATAAAATTCAACCACTCAAAATAGTGAAGATGGCTCCACTTATAATCGGTGGAAAATCACTGCTTGTTTTCAGTGAAAATATTTCACTGATTGAGTAAGTGCAGAATCTGAACACACTGCATCACTTTACCAATCGAGCTACCAAGTCAACGTTGACTACTAAGGGGGAAATATATGAATTATATTTCTTTATCGAAAATATGTGGTTTTAAATTGTATGCCTTTTCTTTTCGCTATTAGCTTAATTGTTAACATTAGGAATGTTAAAACAAATGGTACGAATGAATGCACTCGCTTCGCCACCTTTAATACAGCTTAATCCTTCAAACCAAGCAATATGTTGATTCGTGAAAACGAAATGAAAGACGTAAAAACAAACGAAAGAATGAATGTTTATGCTGCCTCGTGAAATAATATTATAAAAGAAGAAACTCGCATTTTAAAAAAGTCTTCAAGTGGGTTTCATAAGTTTGTGTGTTATTTCATTTGATAGCCGTTGTTTAACTGAACCATCAGTAAAAAANGTCTTCAAGTGGGTTTCATAAGTTTGTGTGTTATTTCATTTGATAGCCGTTGTTTAACTGAACCATCAGTAAAAAACCAAATAACTGAGAAAAAACAGCGAATGAAATAGTTTATGAATCAGTGGAAAATATCACTGAATCAATACGCGAAGGAAAACTGGAATTTTCCACTAATTCATCAGTAAATATAGACTGAAGTGATTGTTGAATGAGTCAGACGCTGTTAGCTAATTTAAAGGTGAAATTATTACTGATTCAGATTTGCAGTGTGTGTTTGTGTGTGTGTCTTACCACTATCCTGTTATCCAGCGACACAAAAAAAAAAATTTCAGCTTTCACTAACCTGATTTTAATTAATATTTCACATTTTAGAGTTTAACAAAACTTGTCGAAAATAACTGGTGTTTCATTAAAACAGTTTCACAAACGAAATAAAGTCGCGTTTATGTATTTGAAAATAAACGGCTTCACTCTTTTTAACCATAGATTATTTTTTTTAACCTCTTCAACATTAGAGATTTTGGCAAAAGTGAAATTAAGATACAGTGGTATTACAAATCAATATTCGCAGAATGCGAAGATGATAACGTTTGTTATTAGAACAACTTGGAAGGACGTCGACATTAAGACGAAAGATTGTTTGAATAAACAAAATACTTGTTTGTACATTACCAAATAAATATGTACGTATGTATGTATGTATTGCTCTGAGAAAATAACTCGTTGGGTAACCAAAATTTAAAACGGACGCAAATTGTTACGATTGGCCTCGTTGTGCAACAGCTGTCTAAGCGAAAGCCGACAAAGAGGCCACAGCCGCGCTGAAATGCATAACATCGGACCGGAATCGATTGCAGCAACCGGCGGAGAGTTACGCAAAGAGGCACAGGAAAATGTAGGTCCTGCTGGCCTAAGAGCATTTCGACATAATTAGAGCAAGCTGCGAGGACACTTCTTCTTCAACACAGTCTGCGGAGCCAATCAGATCGATCTACGTCATTACACACGTGGAGGGGCGAGAAGGGTGAACTAGGGCGTCAAGCTCCGGGATCGAGGCAGTCTACGTGGGTCTATAGGCGAGCCAACTCCAGGTCCGAGGGCGTCATCCGACAACGAGGTCCGGGTGCGAGACTAGGGTGAGTTCTTTCATTATCATGTCACGTCTAACCTAAATAACCTGCTCTTGCACTATCCCTCTCTCTCTTTCTCTCTCTCTTTCTCTCCTTTCCACCGTACTCACACTGTTATTCATGTACTCTGAGGAACCCATGATAACAAGTAAAGATATTGTTAATTCTGACTATAAGTCCTTACTCTACTACTTAACCTATTTCCTTATTCTATCCTTTAATAGCTATGAGTTTACTCTTCAAAGAAGACTCATAACAAAATGTATTTTTTTATTTCAGAAAACATATATCTGTCGAATTAACTATACACATTTGTTTGGCAATTTGAAATAAATGAATTGTGACATTGTAAAAAGACGTAAGGCCATTGATCGTAGTTCTGAGAAAACTCAAAAAAACTGTTTACCATCTGGTTAATGAGTGTGTGATTAACCGAAGTCATTGTTTCTACTTCAACTGTTGGGACCGTGGTGGCTGAGCGGTTAGCCTGCTCGCCTCCCACTAAGGCGAGCTGGGTTCAATTCCCGACCAGGTCACTCCCGGAATTTAGCTCGTGGCAATCGTGCCGGACGCTGTTGCTGGTCGACGGGTTTTCTCCGGGATCTCCCGTTTCTCCCGCCCCTTTACTCCGGCGCTGCTCCACACTCACCTCACTTCACCCTCATCAGCTCTCAAGACCTCGAAATTCCACACGAAAATTTGTCACAAACTTTTCTATGAAACCAGTTTAAAAAATATTAACAGTAAAAATTAATAGTATCTGCGACTCTTGCACGAAACAAAAATAATTGTATAAACCACGACAAATTTTCTTTAATTTATTGTACATTTTATCTTGTAAAATATGTGTCCTTATTTTGTAACAACTTTAAATGTGTTCATACAACTATATTATTATGATATTGCTTTCATTAATAGTAACAGAAAAACTGTGATCGGGATTGAAATTTTGGATTCAAGAAAATATAGAACATGTTCAAAACGAAAATCTTGAAGGGGAAATGAGACACTGACGAAATTGAAAGATAAAATGGCCGCGATTATGACGTTCGTGTGACATCATATAGCATACAATAAAAATTTCGGTNACTTCACCCTCATCAGCTCTCAAGACCTCGAAATTCCACACGAAAATTTGTCACAAACTTTTCTATGAAACCAGTTAAAAAAATATTAACCGTAAAAATTAATAGTATCTGCGACTCTTGCACGAAACAAAAATAATTGTATAAACCACGACAAATTTTCTTTAATTTATTGTACATTTTATCTTGTAAAATATATGTCCTTATTTTGTAACAACTTTAAATGTGTTCATACAACTATATTATTATGATATTGCTTTCATTAATAGTAACAGAAAAACTGTGATCGGGATTGAAATTTTGGATTCAAGAAAATATAGAACATGTTCAAAACGAAAATCTTGAAGGGGAAATGAGACACTAACGAAATTGAAAGATAAAATGGCCGCGATTATGACGTTCGTGTGACATCATATAGCATACAATAAAAATTTCGGTAATTTTAAAAATATTTGATTGTGATCTGAAGTCTGTAATCAGTGGCCAATCCAGGATGTTTTTTCCCTCCCAGGGCGAGAGGGGGATGAACTGAGTGTGAATATCGACATTAGTGGTTTTAGCTCTTGGTTTTTTTGGTTTAAAATCTAAAAATTTGGGTTCAGGAAGACAACATTTAGTGTAAATACTGACACAGAAAATAAAATATTTAATTAAAACTGCTGAGAGGATAATGTACGTTCACACTGCGCCCNTGGTTTAAAATCTAAAAATTTGGGTTCAGGAAGACAACATTCAGTGTAAATACTGACACAGAAAATAAAATATTTAATTAAAACTGCTGAGAGGATAATGTACGTTCACACTGCGCCCTTCTCGGCGCCAATGAGATACGCTGACTACTGTGTTATTGCCCTCTACAAATCTGTACGCCAGTGTGACTCTAGCGGCGATCTCTCGGAAGTGACGCCCGGCCAAGATTTTGTTAAAATTTTTTTCAAATAATATTGATTTCAAACTGCGTGCGCTTCTCTTTAGTTACGAAGGTATGTTCGTTTGGTTAGTTTTAGGTCGTGGTAAAGATTCAAATGTATTAGTGGAGTAGCAAGTTCCATTCTGACCCTGAGTCTCGATATTTCGAGGGCTGATCCCTAAGAGAGAAAGGAGTTCTTCAAGCCTGCAAGGGCCGCGGTGGTGTTGTGGTTAGACTACTCGCCTCCCACCTCGGCGAAAAGGTTCCATTTCCAGCGGGACCGCTCCCGGATTTTCACATGTGGAGATCGTGCTGGGTTTTCTCGGGGATTTCCCGTTTCCCTCACCCTTGCTACTCCATACCTCACCCCGCTTCACCACCATCGACTCTCAAGACATCTATGTTAAGAGCAGACCAAATCTCTTCACTCACTCACTCACTCACTCAAGCCTGCAGCTGGCCTATATTGCGACGAAAATTGAAGATCACTTTAGCCCATTTACCGTGCTCGCGTGTGCTATGGCCATTAAAACCAGGATAGATCTGCGGCCAGCAAACTTATTAGTTATTTTAGCTCAGGGCCAACGTTTTTGCCTACGCACGTGGTAGATTTAGTGGGCTGCACGGTTATTTATTTTGCGCATCAAGAATATTTGTATTCACAAGACCTGAGAGTTCAATTTTTCTTAACGCGAGTTATCTGGCGAATAAATAACTCCACCTTTCCTTCCCACAAGTGCTGATCAAGTTTCTAAATAAAAATCCTGGTGGTTAATTTTAATGAAATTCCAACATTTAATTATACTTCGAAAGACGCCGTGACTACGTACACGGTCGNTTTAGATAGCTCTCAAGTAAAAAAAAACTATAGAAATATCGTTTTGGGAAGGTAGCTGCCACCCCTTAAAAACAACGTTTGATACGTCCATGTTCGTAACAAAATTACGAAATAAAACAAATATCATTAAATCCGAAGCGAATTGTTCGCAGGGTACCTACCTAATGAAATATAAAAGTACGAATATGTGACTTTTCCTTGAAATATTGTATTACCGCACACTAAAATCGAAACAGTTAAAACTGCTCCCAATAAGCGAATTTAACTCCAGATCTGTTGAAACTTCTCCTCTTGAATCAGTAAAATTCTGCTCGTCTTTTAGTTGCTGGTATTCGCTGATTAAACAGCGAACTGCACTGGTCTGGCAGTAAAGTCTCGGTGCATTCCACTGATTATCCAGGAGAAAACAGCTCGTTAATTGAATAGATCTGTAAAAATAGTTCTTCTGAAATCAGTGCAAACAGTTCTTCTGAAATCAGTGATTCAAATTTATAGTCCAAGATCGCAAATTAATTGAGGATACTGGAGTAGCGAGCGCGCATTCGAAACGTCAATGTGAAGGGGGGGGGGGCGGTCTGATGTTTCCTTTATGGCACGCCGCCCCATTGGCACCTAGCTGTTCGCGGATACCTGAACGAGAGGTTGCCGCAACGCTGGATTGGTCGAGGAGCAGCTGGTGACCAGACTCTTCATCACTGACCCCCAAGAAGCCCGGATCTTACCCCGTGCGATTTTTTTCTGTGGGGATACATGAAGGATTAAGTGTTTCGTCCACCATTGCCGGCTAACATTGACGACCTCAAAACGAGAATTACGAACGCCATACAAACCGTAACACCGGACATGCTGACAAGAGTGTGGAACGAGTTTGATTATCACGTAGATGACGTTCGGGCCGCTCGTGGTGGTCACATTAAACATTTATGAATGCATGGTAAACAAACTTCACGGTTCCACGGTTCATTTGATTGATCAATCAATCAAGGTTGTAGGTTTTTTGGTTTTGATATTATAGACCTTCAAAATTGGGGTAATATTTTATACTCATTCTGTATATAGCTGTTGCGATGTAACAAAAGAAGAATTTTACACGGTATAGGTACTACTGTACATTTACAAAGGTTTATAATTAATTGTACAGCACAATTAAAAAAAAAATACTGTATGGACAAGCAGTGGCTTTCGAGAGCTCCACAGGAAGGCTACAAAACGAGAAAGAAAATACCCCATGGACAATAACTAAAACTTAAATTAACATCGCGCGCCTTACTAATTTTCTTTTCCAATCAATCTGGCCAACAAGATTATTCAACTTGCTTTATTCTTGAAGGTTTAGCGTTCAGAGGCGAAGTGAGGCCAGGACTCGGTCTATAAAACTCGCTGGGTCAACTCGGGGCGCGCATCTGCGCCATGTCGGACAGCGAAAGGATAATTGTAAATTCACCCCACGTTTCTAGGGAACTCTGTTGCGTCCTCTATCTGTGTGTTGAAGTCAACCGTACAAAAAAAAATACCGATGGAGCAACATGGACGTAATTAAAGAACCTAAACAAAAAAAATTATATTTAACACGTTTCTCAAACACGAGACATAAAACCAATTAAGGGCAAGCAAACGACACCGCTAAACAGGCAATAACGTAGTCATCGGCAATCGAAAAAGGCGACGATGTAAAATGCAAAAGAAATTGTTCTCTGGGAATAGGGTTGGTTCACGCCAGCCACGATATTTCCTAATTAAAAGAGATTGCGAAAAACTCCGGGGAAAATATACGCACAACCGTGTGTAACTTATTTGCTTACGTCTGGCTGAAAGGGGCGTGTTTGGCTGCGTGTTAAAAAAAAAAGACACGGCGAGGACCATAGGTAATCTCACGAAAACGAATGTCGAACAACGGACTACTTTAATCTGCGATTTTATCTCCGGCTTACACGATACCAACAAGATCGCAATCAACACGTAACAATTTTTTTAAAATAAAAAGCCATGCATCCCCTATAAGGAGAGTACAACCAATGTAAATAACAAGAGGGCCTTGCGTTACCCGTTCAAATGGGCTTGGGGGTTCTTCGAGCTGCGAAGGTTCACAAAGACAGCCGTTTTTTATTGCGACCCCGAGATGCTGGTCGTAGGACGCCGCGAAACCTAAAGTAAGTCGGCAAGTGTCTCATTATCGAAGTGACATTTACCAACTCCAGGCCAGCCTGCATTACGTTAATTTACCGCATCCTTCTTTTCCTTCCCCGCGGACGTCTGGTCGGGTACTCGTGTTAACGACGGTGTTAACACACCATGGTTCTCTGCATGTCGCCTGCTTGTGTCCATAACAGCAGCCTGTCATGTTCAACAACTTGTTTGTGAAGACCGCTGAAGATCCAGAAGCCAGGACTTAGCTATACGGAACTTCATACCATTACCACGGCGATTATTACACCTCACCAGGCGGTCGTTGCTAACCTGGAGGTTGGTTTTTGACACACAGTCGATTGTATGTTAAAGGTGACGCCGGACGACGTTTATAATACGCTGTCGCCTCTACGACACTGGAGTGGTGGGCGGTCTTGGTCACGTAGGGTGCTACTGTTCAACTACAAGCGACCACTCCATGCATTTATTAGTGGAAAATTTTAAAACAGTTTTTCAACATAGTATCGCATGTCCAATTTAAAAGTTTTCCACATACCGCAGTCTGATAAGGCCATATTTACCTATATAGCAAACATCCAAAATAATGTTTCCAATATGCACGATTTTTTTTTAAGTTTCATTCTTAACAAATTTGAGGGGTGCGTACTTTTCGTGTATAAGGTCATTGGAAACACTTTTAACAATTACAGATTACAAAATTAGCAAAAAATCATGAAAACTGTTTGGTGATTTTAATATAATACTTAGTCTGAGTTCTTAATGGTAACTGCATTGTATTAACTTTGCTTCTTTGCCTTGAACGCGCCAAACTGGTTCTGACGTATATAGGACTTAACAACGTCGGTTTCGATTTCTCTCTCTCTGTCTGTATCTATCTCTGTATCTCTATCTATCTATATATATATATATCTCTATCTCTATCTTTCTCTCTCTATATCTCTATCTATATCTCTCTCTATATCTCTATCTATCTATATCTCTCTATCTCTCTCTATCTATANTATCTTTCTCTCTCTATATCTCTATCTATATCTCTCTCTATATCTCTATCTATCTATATCTCTCTATCTCTCTCTATATATATCTCTCTCNTCTCTATCTCTCTCTATCTCTCTATCTCTCTATATCTATCTCTATCTCTCTCTCTCTCTCCATATATATAATATAAACATACACACACTGTGTACATATAAGATGGTACTGAATTCAATCAACGATTCGGAAGGCGATTCCTTATTGAAAATGAAAACTGAATATTAAGAAAGACAAAGGCCCATGAAAACAAAGTTTTAAACTGTATTACTACGAAATATCGGAAACAAAGTGAAGTTAAATTATAATATTCCGAGCACTGATTTATGTTATTGGGATCTTCAACCTACGAGTAAACTCTCATTAACATCTCATACCGTAATGAAGATGACAGAAATGGCCATCCTTTTATTTCATACGATTTTTTTTGCCGTCAAGATTTATAAACGATTGATTCTGTTTTACTGAGCAGTATGGCCTAATTTAGGTTAATGNCGATTTTTTTTGCCGTCAAGATTTATAAACGATTGATTCTGTTTTACTGAGCAGTATGGCCTAATTTAGGTTAATGACCCTCTTTTTACGACTGTCCAAGGCTGACCGTTTTCGTGTAAAACGCACAAAAAAATTTTCTGTGGCAGCGACGTAGTTCCAGGCACGTAAGTAATACCAACAGTTCTTGCAGGGAAGTGTTGAAAATGCCTNTTTTCTGTGGCAGCGACGTAGTTCCAGGCACGTAAGTAATACCAACAGTTCTTGCAGGGAAGTGTTGAAAATGCCTCCCGCCACGTCAGTGTATTATTGCAAGCCAGTAGTGTTGCCTACATGCTAGGAGGCACTGTATCTGCCCACACGATAGCCAACTCACGAAATCTAAATACAGCACAGGCTAGTGTTCATGCCTTGACTGAGAAACGATGTGACTTTTGGCACGTGTCAGTATCACCGTTTATACCTGATTACCGATGTTCAGAATAGCAAAACATATCCAAGGTTGCGGAAGTTTTGAAGAAGCGCTCTCAGGTATGTACACTGGAGAGCCAAAAAAAAAAAACTGTTATAGGCGTGCGTATGCAAATAACAGAGGTATGGAACCAATCAGAATAACACGATGCGGTCGGCAGCGCCTATATAAGACAACAAGCGTCTGGCAAAGTTGCTAGATCGGTTACTGCTGCTACAATGGCAGGTTATCAAGATTTAAGTGAGTTTGAACGTGGTGTTATAGTCGGCGTACAAGAGATGCGACATAGCATCTCCGAGGTAGCGATGAAATTTGGATTTTCGCGTACGACCATTTCACGAGTGTACCGTGAATATCGCGAATCTGGTAAAACATCAAATCTTCGACATCGCTGAGGCCGGAAAAAGATCGTGAACGAACGGGACAAACGACGACTGACGAGAATCATTAAACGTGACAGACGGGCAACCCTTTCTCAAATTGGCGCAGATTTCAATGCTGGGGCATCAACAAGTGCTATCGTGCGAACTATTCAACGGACCATCATTGATATGGGCTTTCGGAGCCGAAGGCCCACTCGTGTACCGTTGTTGACTCTGCACGACACAAAGCTTTACGCCTCGTCTGGGCCCGCCAACACTGCCATTGGATTGTTGATGACTGGAAATACGTTGCCTGGTCTGACGAGTATCGTTTCCAATTATATCGGGCGGGTGGACGTGTACGGGTATGGAGACATCCTCATGAATCCATGGACCCTACATGTCAACAGGGGACTGTTAAAGCTGGTGGAGGCTCTGTCATGGTATGGGGCGTGTGCAGTTGGCGTGAAATGGGACACCTGATACGTCTAGATACGACTCTGACAGGTGACAGATACGTAAGCATCCTGTCCGATCACCTGCACTCATTCATGTCCATTGTGCATTCAGACGGACGTGGACAATTCCAGCAGGACAATGCAACACCCCACACGTCAAGAGTTGCTACCGAGTGGCTCCAGGAACACTCTTCTGACTTTAGACACTTCCATTGGGCCATCTAAATCACCAAACAAGAACATTATTGAGCATATCTGGGATGCCTTGCAACGTGCTGTTCAGAAGAGATATCCACCGCCTCGCACTCCTATGGATTTGTGGACTGCCCTGCAGGATTCATGATGTGAATTGCCTCCTGCATACCTTCAGACATTATTCGAGTCCATGCAACGTCGTCTTGCGGCACTTCTGCGTGCTCGCGGGGGCCCTACACAATATTAGGCAGGTGTGCCAGTTTTTTTGGCTCTTCGGTGTATAGCATAACAATATTTACATGAATGCTTCTATCAAACTACTACTAAAATCGTCCAGTCTGAAATGAAAGCAATTAACACGTGGAACAGAAGACTACTACCAAGCCTCCCTTTCTTGCGGAAGAAAAATTCCCATCCACTCTAACACTATAACTCGCGACATTGGCACTCATAACGAAACAATTCCGCTTTTTGACCAACACGACGTCTGTGTTACCAATATAAACTTACTTTCCAATAGCTTGACAGAACAAGAGTTGCATCATCGATATATTAGGGGCAAATTACTGATACAGTTTAAAATAGTCTCCAGTACCCTAAGATGGGTTGGATTTGGCCATTGTAGGTCGTTTAACCCAAATATTGGAAAGTAATATTTACTTTTGTAATAATTAAAAGTGAAAATTATTGTTTTCTTGCTGCTCTCTGATAACTAAACAAAAAAAAATGTCTTTTTTTTTCTCTAATAGTTAAAACAGTAAATAGACCTACTTAAAAACTGGGCTAAAATCACCTCTTGGTATCAAAGGAAGCATCCATCACAGTAACCTTGGTAAATCATTACTTGTATCTTGTGACATGGTAAAAGTTTTCTTATTTAACGTTCCACAACTAACTCGTCTGATCTTGAGACGACCAAATTTTGTAACTGTACCTGCCTTCCCTCACGTTATTTTCCTCCGCGTTAGTTTATGCAACCACACACTCATTAACATAATCTCTTTTGTTTCAGAGGGAGTTCTAAAAATAACGATCTACAACAAATCTGTTGGCGTTCTGGGAATGTTAGTCCGGCGAGGGAAGGACGGCGAACATTTACGCTGCCCCTCCAGGTCGCAGGGGTAGTCCATGTCGACGCACACGAGTGCGATCTGGCCCACCCCCACCCCAGCCTCCTCCTCAGGATCCGCGAGTCCCCGGAACAATGGAACACGAGGGCTGCTCTTCGCGCGCCGTCCTTCTTCATCAGCTGTTCTTAATGAGTCTGAGGGAACCCGCCGNACCCAATGCCGACATTCGCTCCTCCGAACCGCAGACGGCACGAGATCGTCGTATGCCCCTTCCCCTCGCAGACAGAGGAGCTAATATTTACGACTGCTGCCGCGGTTTACCCAAGCTCCTTCCGCCGGGATACCGTTCCGCTCGGGGATCCTCCTGGTGTCTCCCGAGTCCATTCCTCCCTCCCTTCCCCTTTTCAACAATTAAGAATGAATACAGCGCTTTAAATAAAAAGTCCACGTTTTGCCAGGGCATAACGGGCTTATAGACAGCAGGATGATAAAGTTCCAGGCTAAACCAGCCCTGGCCTCTCCACCACCTCTTTAGATACCAACCCCGATGTTGATATTCCTGGAGCGTTACTTTCCAAGCCTTATGTTAGATTTTCACAAAAAAAAAAAACACACACACACACACACACACACAAAGCTGAAATCGCAACTTTTCTTGCCCCAGATGTTTAGGCTTAGTCAGGAACTTTGCAACATCAAACTGCTACGGCGGACGAAACTGACCTTCACATACAAACACATTAAAATTAAGGTTAGTTATAGCTAAAAATACAAGAAGTCGCTGTTAACATAGAGACAGCACATCTAAAAACTAACTTACACGCGTCCACATCTAAAACAGTCTTTCAAGTTAATATACGAAGAGCTATAGAAGTATGTCATCTCCGACAGGCCCACGGAAGAGAGGGAACTGGATTAAGGATTGGGTCTCGTTCCGGTGACCGTGCATGTGACAAAAGCAGGACGACAAAGCTATACGTGGCAAGAAGTTACACTGTAAAAAATATTGCTAAAATTACCTGACAATTGTAAGGTAATATTTGCAAAACTTGTTTTTGATAACATTTTTCTTTACATGTTAGGTATAATTACCACACTCTGGAGTAAAATTCACTTACATGGCAGTGGAAAATTCCATACGTGGATGGGAAAATTACCTCACGACGTGTGTATCTCCTCAGAATTGTCTCAAAAACTGGACGGGAAGAAGAAACAAAACGAGGCGCCATGTTGAGCAGCTTGTAGGGCTTACATTCGTTAGCGCAGGCATGATACTAAGATAAAAATTAATTTTAAGGCAGAAAATCTGTAAAATACAATTACCAAATAGTTACGAATGGAAAGTTTCTGAAAGAAAAAAAAAGGAATAACAAAATTTTTTAACAAATTGCAAAACGAATAGCTTTTTGTTCCCGTGTTCAAATATCAATATACACCTTTATCTTTACCCTCGTAATTTTTATGTCAACGGGAATTATTAAAATACTTGGAAAGGTATTGCCTTCAAAGAACTAATAAATACATTATAGAAAGTCTACATAAACTTTGGTTTGTACCGCACAAAAGTAAATGAGCAATCTGTTTCGCAAAATAATTATTATAACCAGTTCCAGGAAAATCTAACCTGTCAAGTTGCTTTTAGAATGGCGGGAATGTTCGAGCTAATATTAAGAAATATTTTAGGAAAAACTTGTATAGTTATTTTAATTAAAATGTTTGCAGGTAACTTAATTTAATACTTTATTTTTCATGGTGGATCCATTACATTAATAATCACTAATCCAACTATATTATCATCGTGGTGTAATGGATAGTGCACCGGCCTCCCGAGGTAGAGAAGCGTGGTTCGTGCCCACCCACCGGCAAGTCTAGAGGATTTTAGAATTATTTTTTCGGTTTCTATTCGTCGGTGGATATAGGAAAATATGTAACAAAAAAATAAACAGTACAATCTAATTTTTTTATACAATATAGTTAATATTCCCTTACTTGTATGGGATTTTCCGACACTTTTGTTAGGAACTTTTCCGTACGATTAGGGATTTGAATTTTATGGAGACTATGTGGGCACCAGAATCGTAAGCGCTTAGGGCCACTAAAGGCCTCAATCTGGCCTCGGGAGAGGCAATTCACATTTTAGACTTTACGAGTTAGAAATTGGGAAGGAACGGATTATGTAACTGCATCAGCATTTGCCTAAAACTGATGGGAAATCATCGCCTTCCAATTCAGCCGGCTGGGGCCGAATGCACGACTACCAAAATGCGTGTAATGCAACGACGCTGAACTTGAAAGACGGTCCGATTGTGCTGCCATCTATGACTTTACACATGAAACAGTAGCAATATAGTGGCGAAGTGCTGCATTTCACTATACACTGAAGCAGGATGTAGCAAAAACAATAAAAACTCATGTTTTAGAGATGTTTCATCACAATTAATGATAATGCAATCAAGTTCTGTTTATCAGAAAAAAGTAAAACAACGCCAAATATTAGACTTCCTCATATCTTGCGTCAGCAAACTTTCTATTCTCCTTCTTATTGCTCAAAAACAGGCACGTATTGTTCATTTCTAATATAATTAAAAAAAAAATTCCGCATTGTAAGTATTAATTTCTGAACAACAATAAATACAGCATCTTAAACAATCTTATTTTTACAAAAAAAAAAAATTTTCGTGCTTAAGATTTATAAAAGAACCGCTTATAACAGGCGTTTCTTGCAGAACTATCTTAACCCCTTAACACATATTATCCCGAGTGTACTCGTTCACGTCTGGCATGTTGCATAATAGGTGAACTAATGGCCGTTGCTGTCCAAGTCCACAATCTAGTACCATCACTGGGCAATGCAAAGGGATACTGCTGACATCAACCACTTTACATTTGGTTGCTACTTGTGCCGCGAATCTACTGAAACGCTTTCCACAGGAGGAAATGTCAGAAATTATAAGATACTCGAAGGTGCTTTTGACAACAAACATTCCTTCACTTGAAATATTTGTAACGAGAAATTAATAGGTACGTGGAGGCGTGTTAGTTTTTAAAACACTGCTTGCAAACAAATTGTCTTTCCCGTTCAAGTTAAGTGTGGCTAGAAGCAGGAATACCACCTTCGCAAACTACACACAGTCGGCCGTAGACGAAGCAGGGGTAGAATTCCAAACTACGCCGGTTGCTTTCTACTCACGCGCGTCGAGCAAGCACACCTTGCGAAAAATTATCGCTGTTTCTTCAGGCGCCCAGAGCAAAAAAAAAAAAAAAGTTCGAGAACGAGTCACGACACAAGTATTAGGCGGTCAGCCTTCTTTCCGAAACGAAGCGAATACCTGGAATGGCGTGGGCGAGCGGCAAACCTGATTCGCTTCGCGGAATAAACGATTAGATCTGCCGAGTCGCGGTTTGCGGTCACCAGCTACTGATCAGCCTCGTCTTTCCAACCACCACTTAATAATACACCACTCGTTCTTGTCAACAAGGCTGTTAATTGGCGGCCAGTTAGTGCTTCGGCAGCGGTTGGTTTCAAAGAGACGGAAATGCCGACTCGTTCCGATATTCCCCGCCAGCTCACTTTTCGCGAAAAAGGATGCAGGTGGCCTTCCCGAAAATCGATTCCGCCATAACTTTCCAACGAAGATGAGATCGATAGCCTGTACGCTAATTGGACATCCCGTGCCTTTAAAGAGCTCTTAACGGCCGCTGAAAGTCTTGTTTGGAAAGAAAGTTTCGCCGGAAAGTGCGGTCTTGTTAGCGGGGTGAGGTGAGCTTGACTGCATTCCTGTATGTCGACGTTATACATCCGGCTCCTTGAGCAGCATGTTCGTGACACACACTAAAAGTGACTCATGGAAATCTCTCGTATAAAGTGACTCATCCACATGTCGAATAACGGCATGATAGGAAAACGAACAAGGCGTGAGAAACAAATGGTGCGTATCTAAGGATAATTATGATCTTTCTGCTACAGCTGTTCGCGGGAAACTATTTTTTTGAAGAAAAAAAACTTATACGCAAGTTACGAAATTACAGCACCCTTTAATTAATTGTATCTCTGTCAGCACGATACAGGTACAATGTCAACACCTTCCGTAATGTTGGAAGCGCGATAAATTTGGAAACTTGCTAAGGAAGTACGTTTAACTACTCGAGTGCTGGTTTTTAATTACTCCTTAGTCTTTGTTAGCGCACAAACTATCACAGTAAATGACTGGATGAAATATGATACCTGTCCTTCAAATATAACGTAGGTTTTCGAAGATAAAGTTAACTCTTATTAGATACCACTGTGGGCAAGTAAACTATCAGTTAATAACACGTCAATTAAGAAGGTCGACTTAACGCTTTGAAACTGGATTTATATTCGGCGTTGAGTATAAATGTTTAGTGACTAACTCACACGATAAAATGTTTGCTTCAAAGGTTTCATTCCTTGAATAAAATTAATGAGGTCACCTGGGCGTCAAAATCGCGACCATTTCGTCTTGAAATTAACACGTAAAGACATGCATTAGAGATTCCCATTTTGAACACGTTATGTATTTTCAAGATTTCAATTTTTCATTCCGAAATCGAAATGGGATTAAGACTCATAACAGAAAAATGCAGCAGTGTGATATATTAATACAAATTCATTAATGTGTTAACTAAAAGGGAAACTACAATTTCCCCTTAATATGTGCAAAATATTTAACGTAATGTTTTGCGCGTCTTATTTTTGTATAGCGTGAGGACTTTGGTTGTTAGCGTATTTATAAGCAATTATTCGTAAAATCGTTTGGTTGTGCAAATATAAAATACATTTCAAATGTTTAGTTCTGCTACGTAATGTTATGAAATGTTAGATACTAAACGTGGCACACAATGGACACCTTCCCCTGACTGTACGTTTCCAAGAAAAAACACGAAGTACTACTGTCTGTGCTTCATTCGTTAATGCGTGCCCTTCGCCCAATAACTCATTCGTGGAGCGTAACATCAACAATCATCTTCAGTTTCTTACACGCCGTGAGGCTGATCAAAGAATCAATCAAGCGGGCGAAGAGTGGCATGGTTTATAATAAGCTTCTGCGCCTGCAATCCGCTTTGAATAGGGACGGCAAAACTTTACGGAAAAAATCATTCCGAGTGAAGTCAGCTGAGAAAGAACAAAGCACCTCACGGAATACGAGTTTGGTAACTTGTGGAACATTTTGTAACAACACCGTGTTGAATAATAGTAAAAAAATATATATACCTACTATGCGTACGGTACGCAGACAGGTGCCAATTACCTGTTTGGTAAAAAACTGAGGCTTACCAACTGTCTCCAAAATTACGACACTCCAGAGCTCAACTATGGCAGCGCTGTTCGTTTCCAGCTTACCATGAGGATCACACCAAAAAATGATTAATATGAAAGAACAATATGGACCCTATATCCAGCCAGTGCCCATTGCAGATATTAAAGGTGGGATATATAAAATAATAATTGACATTCTGAGCATAACGAAACTGCACCCGAAGTACATTTGGAAGAGTTCCACAGGGTTGCACAGCTGTAGTGCCAAGTACAGCAAGCCTGGGCATTGTCGCGATTCCGTACCGGTCTCAGATTATATCGCATGGAGCAGTGAATATCGTATTTAAAAGCTGTAGACAGTTACGAACATCTACATTTCGATGGTATAGTAGCGTCCAGGAGAATTCCCGCCCCTCTATATTATTATTTCAACGCCCACTAATGAAGAGCACGGTTCATACCCATCTTTCTCCTGCAGCATTTTATAATAATTCATGTAACAATTTTGAAATCTGTCGTGTCGGGAGGGTTTTTACGGTGTCTATGCCGATTCGCCGCCTATGTTACCCTTGTAGACTCATGGACCACAGAGCGATTTTCCAGGAGTCCAAATCTTTCTGGTTGTCTTCTACGAAGATCGTCAGATACTGCTCCAGGGTACGATTTAGCCTCTCGACCATCCCATCCGACTGAGGGTGTAATGCTATGGTAAGTGTTCTTTTAATTCCTAAAATCCTCGTTTTATTTTAATTTCTTACTGATTAAAATATAGGAGGATTTATTGAACAATGCGACAATATAGCGTACGTCTAGCTAATTACTTCACAAATCATTAGATACGTAATATATGAACTACTAACGCATATTTATGAAACAATTAACTTAATACAAAATTGCATATATTAATTTATTCTCACCTTTTAATGACACCCAGGGAACACCCATCAACAATCAGGTACAAAAATTTGCACAGAAACATGAAATGTAATGCTTCTATAACGAACCATTTTCAGTAATGACCCATACTCTTCTGTTGTGACACTAAAACGAATAATTTCTCTATAAGATGGGATACAGCATCTTAACTCTTATATTTAGGATAGATGTAAAATAAAATTGCATTTCGCCAGCTCGCACATGCTTGGGAGCTGCGTTGAAGAACACCACTCGGCCTGCGCGCTTCCTCAAGGAGCGCGAGGCCGCGGTGGCGTAGTGGTTAGACTACTCGCACTCCCACGTAGTAGGCGAACCACGCTCGATTGTTTGCGAGGTCGCTCCCAGATTTTCGCATGTGGGAATCGTGCCGGACGAAACCACTGGTCGGCGGGTTTTCTCGGGGATATCCCGTTTCCCCCGCCCTTTCCTTCCGGCGCTGCTCCATACTCACTTCAATCACCCTCCTCGGCTCTTCTAAAGACCTCGATGTACGAGCCGCCCAAATCTCTTCACTCACCTCACCTCACGTCACTTCACCTTACCTCACCACACCTCACCAAACCTCACTCAAAGAGCGCATTACTCTCCGCCACAGGTCTCCATCACAAAGCAAGGCACAGACACCTCGCCGTCGTCCGCCCGTGGAGGAGGAGAATGAGACGAGGAAGGGGTGGGAAAGAGGCCATCGCTCAAGATTCGATCAGCCGAAGCGGGCCGGGGCCCGAGGTGGGAAAACAATTAAGAGCCGCGAGTGGTGTGGCTGTTAATGAGAACTCGTCCGGACCGCTATCGGCAAACAAGCTGGAGAAACACGACGCCGACCAGAGCGGGGATTCTTCTTCCCCGGCAAGGCAGAGCAACCTCCGGCGCAGTCGTGGACGACACGACTGGGAGCAATCGGTCCCTATTACTTTCAAACGTGGTCACTTCTAATCACAACTATTTGTTGTCGTGATATTCACACGATGAGATGATCGTAATCGCATGACTATTAATTAACAATTTTATAGGCCATTTTTTGTAATGAATAAAATTTATTTTAACTTATGAGCTGAAAAAATTTAGGAAAGTAGTAATTTATAATAAAACTATTTACTAAATGTATTATATATTTATAAAATATTATCGAATATAGCATAATCATATATAAAGGTAAAATAGATGTTTCAATAGTAGCGTGGTTACTTAGTGATGTCTGTTTCGGCTCATGGATGAGTATGATTAAAAATAGCGAGACGTATACTGGTTGTAGCCTAAGAAAGTGTGTAGCTTCTACTTCTGATTCCCAAATCCTAACCGTCTTCAGTATCGGTATGACCCCCCCCCCCNTCACCTTCCCAAACATACGTGTTTTTCTTCCCTATTTAATTCTAATGCTGGTAAACTGCTTCTATGCTGTAATGAGAAATCTGACTACATAAGCAATCACGAAACTCCAAACCTATAACGTTATCCTTTAAACTAAACACAGCACAGTCAAACGCAGCGCCGTTTACATTAATAATGGTACTGAAATCCGTTTCCTAGAAAATCAAAATTTACTCAAGCAGTGATTTTTAAACTCCAGATGGCAATCAACGAAAAAGTGGTTGAATTTATTTCACGCCGTCCGTCCTTCCGATAGTATTCGAACATTCGAAAGATAAAGTATATCAAAAACATAATTTTAACTGCTGCGTATATACGCTCTCGAACTATACCGGTACGCTGATACGGGTTCGACCGCATACTAAAATAACGAAAACCTACATCTAAAAAGGCACAGCGATTCCAACCAAGCTTACATTAGTATCGGGCACCTCACTCCACTTCAGCAACACATATTACTTTAAGTTAACAAACAATCCTTACACGGAACCAGTTCTCCGTCGTATCAGATTCTTGATTTATCTAGCTTGGTTAAGAAAATTTTGAAAGTAGCCCCATACTCGACTAGTTGTNTCCGTCGTATCAGATTCTTGATTTATCTAGCTTGGTTAAGAAAATTTTGAAAGTAGCCCCATACTCGACTAGTTGTTGACCTTACAATGCAGTGGAGACAGGGCAAGGTAACTACGAACTCATATTTACGTCACAATATTAATTTAGGCAAAATTTAGCAAATACGAGTACGTTGTTCGGTCGTTATGTCTGCACTACTGTGTATTGTCAATCACCTGTATATAGAGGTACTTTCAGAATTTTCTTATTTAAAAACATGAACAAGCTAGAAAAGCCAATAATTAAATATGGCACGGGAAGGTTACCCTTAAGGTCGGTGGAACACACAGAGTGTCCTTAAAGACAGGGTGTATTTTACGTTTCCATGTCATTGCTTCCGGCCCGTTAACGAAGCTGGAGATTCCTGTATTGAAGACGGTTAAAAATTCGAGATAAGTTTTCCTCNAGACTGTTAAAAATTCGAGATAAGTTTTCCTCGCAACGTCAAGCCAACGACTAAGAAATCACAAAAAGTTTTAAAACCAAAATAATATAATTTTTAAACACGCAAGTATCGCCAGAACACGAGGAGATATTTTACAATCTTTTGTTGGGTGACCCCATAAGTCATTCAGCTGTAGGTATAACATTCGCTAACTATTGCGTTTATATATGACTTGTTTCCGCATATTTTCCTCGTGTGGGGAGTTGTATTTCTTTGTTTCCTCCTTCTCCTATTTTACGACTTCATCAAAGACCTCCAAATTAACGAGGAATGCAATTAATTCCACGGTTATTTCTACCGCCAACATGTANAACTCATATTTACGTCACAATATTAATTTAGGCAAAATTTAGCAAATACGAGTACGTTGTTCGGTCGTTATGTCTGTACTACTGTATATAGAGGTACTTTCAGAATTTTCTTATTTAAAAACATGAACAAGCTAGAAAAGCCAATAATTAAATATGGCACGGGAAGGTTACCCTTAAGGTCGGTGGAACACACAGAGTGCCCTTAAAGACAGGGTGTATTTTACGTTTCCATGTCATTGCTTCCGGCCCGTTAACGAAGCTGGAGTTTCCTGTATTGAAGACTGTTAAAAATTCGAGATAAGTTTTCCTCGCAACGTCAAGCCAACGACTAAGAAATCACAAAAAGTTTTAAAACCAAAATAATATAATTTTTAAACACGCAAGTATCGCCAGAACACGAGGAGATATTTTACAATCTTTTGTTGGGTGACCCCATAAGTCATTCAGCTGTAGGTATAACATTCGCTAACTATTGCGTTTATATATAACTTGTTTCCGCATATTTTCCTCGTGTGGGGAGTTGTATTTCTTTGTTTCCTCCTCCTCCTATTATACGACTTCATCAAAGACCTCCAAATTAACGAGGAATGCAATTAATTCCACGGTTATTTCTACCGCCAACATGTANATACGACTTCATCAAAGACCTCCAAATTAACGAGGAATGCAATTAATTCCACGGTTATTTCTACCGCCAACATGTATCGCCGTAAGCTTTATCCGTGAGTGTCAAGTGCGTGGCTTTACCTCGAAATAAAAATTTAAATTACGGCAAGCAAACGATCCGCGGCGTGCTCGTATTTCGGGGTACGAAAATAAAACACACTGCAAAAAAAAAACTCTACGTCCGAAAAGAGCTCACTCGTGTTGACCACGATTGTGTTTAACCGGCACAATGATCGTATATGTCTTAATTAATGGACCGTCGCTAGAGAATTTAAATATCGGAAGAAAACGAAGCAAAAATGGATGTTGGGCACGAAAGCATGGAGGGATCTTTCCGCGCGTAAACGGTATCGCACGTGGTGAGACACGGTGTATACGCACGCGGTGAGACACGGTGTATACGCACGCGGTGAGACACGGTGTATACGCNCTTTGTCTCGCGCCCGCAGTTGCGCCACGAACAAAGGTCAATTCTGAGCTTCAATTATGTTTCAGTAAGCAACTTTTTGTCGAAAACCTGATGAACAAAGGCAAAAACCATCCTGCTGTGAATTTACGTTAACATGCGTTCATGCAAAAATTAAATTATAATCAAGCCTCGAGTCCACTTGCTAACGTATTTAGAAAAATATCACAATATGTATCTTGCCAATTTTCGAGAAATCATCAGATGCTCAGAGTAACAATTATCAGAGCCTCGTCTGAAGTAACAAGGTACGTCCAGTGGAAGGAGATAATGGTTTGTGATAAAGGCTAGAAGTATCACATATTCTTGTAACCAGCACGTTTATTTTTTCTATGTGTGTTTCTTCCTTTTTTATTTTGTTAATAAATACTGACAGTACATCGCTACTATTTTCAACTAATTATGACCATAATACAGATGTCTCCTGAAAAAAATTACAAAGCACAACTGCTACATTTCATGTTACTCAGGTAAGTCAGTTACGTAAAAGTGGTGTACGTTTAATTAAGTGATATGAATGATCTGCATCTTACATACCAAAATAACGATAAAATAAACTGTTATTTACGTTTAATTGACGCAGCAAAACCTCGGAAATTTTGAAATGACAAATATGGTGTGCACAATGGTCCCACGAGAACCTAATATAAATAAGAACTTTGTATTTTTTTTTATGATGCAGTGAAAACACGTGCAAATTGTCTACTTTCCAACAGTTTTCGTAACTGAAAAAACTCCGTATAAGAAAAACATTTTAGTGGACACAATTTTTCGAAAGTCATTTAGCGCTAAGCCACCACATTCAATCTGGTTCAAGAAATGACTTCAAGGTTTCATTTTATTTTTGTGCAGTTACATTTTAAATCTTGTATACAATGTAAATGTAAAACAGGTCAATCTATCAACGGATGTATATCCGGTTGCGCTGATAAGCACTTCCTGTTAAAGTACGTTCAAGTTCAAAACTGTTTTCGGATGTGTTAAAGGGATTTGGAGAAGGCGAAAATAACTTATTTAAAAGTAATTTAAAAAAATTAATAAATTCAAAGAACTTTATTTAAGGCATATAAACATATTGTACGTGGCCCAAAACAAGAACATCACCACTGGTACCAACCATTTTACGGAACATCCAAAATTCATCACCTAACTCCATCTTAAATCTTTTTTTACGAGAATACAGAACAGGAGCCTGAGCTACAGAAATAAAATAGCAGTTTCATTAATAACACTTTCACGGACAGCAAAAGTCTTCCAGCGTATAATGTCTCTCACGTCAATTTGACTGAAGTAGTTGAGACCAGAAACAGGGGAGTTGTGAGCTTGACGATGGAAGCAGATCTACAAAATACCAGATCCAGGATTAGCAGTCATACCCTGTAAAGCAAATATGCACGTAAAGTATGCAAACATACGCACNTATACGCACGCGGTGAGACACGGTGTATACGCATGTGGTGAGACACGGCCTATACGCGGCGGTCGCGGTACATCTGAAAAGTGGAAACACCTCCCGAGGTATTTTACGGCTGCGGCCATTGTTTTTGGATGGTTGGAAGCCAACGGTAAGGTCCTTCAGGGAGGAAGGCAGGAGGGGAAAAAAATTTATCGACATCCATTCGTCTTCCTTTTCGCGGCGTATATGTGTGTTATTTTTATTTGTGTTTGATGTGGCTTCGCGATGATACATAACGGTCGGCGATAAATGTCAAGTGAAACATTTTCCAAAGAGCGAAAATTACCGCGAAACCCCTTCNCCCGGCCCCAGCGCAGCACAGAGAAATAAAATACTGATGTGAGAGGGGCGGAGTGGGGGAGGCGGAACAAGGAAATGGTCGAGTGAGTCTAACAAGAATCACGCATGCTGCACAATTCCTTTGTCTCGCGCCCGCAGTTGCGCCACGAACAAAGGTCAATTCTGAGCTTCAATTATGTTTCAGTAAGCAACTTTATGTCGAAAACCTGATGAACAAAGGCAAAAACCATCCTGCTGTGAATTTACGTTAACATGCGTTCATGCAAAAATTAAATTATAATCAAGCCTCGAGTCCACTTGCTAACGTATTTAGAAAAATATCACAATATGTATCTTGCCAATATTCGAGAAATCATCAGATGCTCAGAGTAACAATTATCAGAGCCTCGTCTGAAGTAACAAGGTACGTCCAGTGGAAGGAGATAATGGTTTGTGATAAAGGCTAGAAGTATCACATATTCTTGTAACCAGCACGTTTATCTTTTCTATGTGTGTTTCTTCCTTCTTTATTTTGTTAATAAATACTGACAGTACATCGCTACTATTTTCAACTAATTATGACCATAATACAGATGTCTCCTGAAAAAAATTACAAAGCACAACTGCTACATTTCATGTTACTCAGGTAAGTCAGTTACGTAAAAGTGGTGTACGTTTAATTAAGTGATATGAATGATCTGCATCTTACATACCAAAATAACGATAAAATAAACTGTTATTTACGTTTAATTGACGCAGCAAAACCTCGGAAATTTTGAAATGACAAATATGGTGTGCACAATGGTCCCACGAGAACCTAATATAAATAAGAACTTTGTATTTTTTTTATGATGCAGTGAAAACACGTGCAAATTGTCTACTTTCCAACAGTTTTCGTAACTGAAAAAACTCCGTATAAGAAAAACATTTTAGTGGACACAATTTTTCGAAAGTCATTTAGCGCTAAGCCACCACATTCAATCTGGTTCAAGAAATGACTTCAAGGTTTCATTTAATTTTTGTGCAGTTACATTTTAAATCTTGTATACAATGTAAATGTAAAATAGGTCAATCTATCAACGGATGTATATCCGGTTGCGCTGATAAGCACTTCCTGTTAAAGTACGTTCAAGTTCAAAACTGTTTTCGGATGTGTTAAAGGGATCTGGAGAGGGGGAAAATAACTTATTTAAAAGTAATTAACAAAAATTAATAAATTCAAAGAACTTTATTTAAGGCATATAAACATATTGTACGTGGCCCAAAACAAGAACATCACCACTGGTACCAACCATTTTACGGAACATCCAAAATTCATCACNACGAACATCACCACTAGTACCAACAAGTTTACGGAACATCCAAATTTCATCACCTAACTCCATCTTAATCCTTTTACGAGAATACAGAACAGGAGCCTGAGCTACAGAAATAAAATAGCAGTTTCATTAATAACACTTTCATGAACAGCAAAAGTCTTCCAGCGTATAATGTCTCTCACGTAAATTTGACTGAAGTAGTTGAGACCAGAAACAGGGGAGTTGTGAGCATGACGATGGAAGCAGATCTCCAAAATACCAGATCCAGGATTAGCAGTCATACCCTGTAAAGCAAATATGCACGTAAAGAATGCAAACATACGCACAGGCGCAGTCTCTAGGGGACTCAAGTGCCTCCCTCCCCCCCAATCCATTCCTCCTTCTATAGTTTTTTTTTAAATTGTCAAGCGGGAGGGAGCTCTGCCTTACTAATATACTTAGAGGCACGTCATAAAAGTCATAATGTGTCACAAACAACCTATAATGACGAAAACTGTCAGATTTTACGTTATTAGTGCTTGTGAAATGCAAACGGCCAAAAAAAAAAATTATAATGAAATTAGGAAGCATTAACTACAGGACAAAACAAATTGGAAATAACACACATTCTAGCAAAGTTATTGACTTGGGGGTTCAGGCTTTTCGTGTACAGAATAGAAGGCTAAAACTCTAAATACACACGTGTAAGTAGTTTTAATGTTGCGTTAGGTGCCTCTCCTTTTACGACGATGGTAAGCTGCCCCGCCGGTGGGAAACTAACTGCGTCGGTAATCTGCAAGTGCAGCCGTGTAATACAGGGAAATATACACTGTAAATGAAAATGTGGACAAGAAAATAGATCACGTAGATAGGAAAATAGAAGGCATTAGCGAGTTAGTGAACACGAGAATTGACAGTGTGGACGACAAAATTGACAGCGTGAATGAAATAATGGACAGAGTAAAGAAATAGTGAACAGTGTAAACAGGTATATTTGGCACATTAATTCGTAACAAATGAACATTGCCACCCCCCTCTCCCCTCCTTTTCACTACGAATAATTAACTTAAGTTCGTGCCTATGAACATAGTTAAAGTTTGAACCTGAATTTCATAAACTTGTACAATTTCCACATGATCATCAGGTGGAGACGTCCGTTAGCTCCAAGTCAGAAATAGACGTGAAGAACAGTCTATCCGTATTCCCAGCTGCTCACCCACAGCTCTTCGCGTTGCTAACACCAGCATGTTAGAGTGAGTGAAGAGATTTGGGCGGCTCTTAACATGCGAGGTCTCGAGAGCCGTTGAAGGTGATTGAGGTGAGCGTGGAGCAGAGCCGGAATGAAAGGGCGGGGGAAACGGGAGATCCGCGAGAAAACCCGCCGACCAGCGGCATCGTCCGGCATGATTCCCACATGCGAAAATCCGGGAGTTACCCCGGCCGGGGATTGAACCCGGTTCGCCTTGGTGGGAGGCGAGAAGACTAACCGCTCAGCCACCGCGGCCCCCGGCATGTTAGAGCTGAACACATTTTCAACGCAGATCATAAAGCAATACAGGCTCTTCCCACACTAAGCCATGAGAGGAAAACGAAGCACACGTATGAAATTAGCTGAACGAAAAAAGGGCGAGCTAAAAATACAAAGACAATAAAACTTCGCACAGACATTTTTTTTTTTTTTTACTGGCGACTTGGATGAGGGCAAGAAAAAGTGGGCGAGCGAAGGGATTTGGACGGCTCTTAACATCGAGGTCTTGAGAGCCGATGGCAAGAAAAAGGTAGAATGAACAAGAAATGGGGAAAGGAAGTAGAAACTACAAAGGAAATCTTGTTTGGCAAGGGACGATCAAAGGACAGCATTTTAATACGTCAACCAGTGTCGTAAAGTACCCGGCCAGGAAAAATAAAAATAGAAACGAGAGCCTGAAGGCGCAGTTAAGGGAAAATTGCGTGGAGAGAAATGCGGGCAGAGAGAGAGAGAGAGAGAAAGAGAGACAGAGACAAAGAAAGGAAAGAAGAAGAAAGATGCGGGGGTGGGGGAGCGAAACATCCGCAATTCCAAACGACCTAACTGCGCGTTTGTTTCAGTGGAGCGCTTCGTTACATAACGAGATTACGGGGAATTATCATCACATTCCATATTTATCCAATGCACAAACCGGAATAGTCGGAAATATTGTATTTCTAGGCCGTGTTTGCCTAGAAAAAAAATACCCCCGCAATTTTATTAACTCCGCTATCATTATAAACACCCGCATTAGAATCGGCTCTGAAGACCTCGTTGTTAAGAGCCACCCCAATCTCTTGACCCACATTCGAACACAAAAATGTGGCCTACATTTTATATCGGAATGTGTTATTTTCAGTTTGCCGTCTATTGAGTGAGTGAAAAGCGAGATCTTGGGAGCCGACGAGGATAAAACGAGGCAAGGAGCAGCCCCAGAATGAAAGAGCGGGGAAACTCTGAAGATCACCGAGAAAACCCGCCGACCAGCGGCATCGTCCAGCACGATTCCCACATGCGAAAAATCCGGGGGGGCAACAATGTCGTAAACTTTAATCTGTATTCAGATAATACTCAACCCTATCATTAAGTTTACAACATACGAATATATGGCAGAATTATTTTAAAACGAAAAACTTAATGTTTGTGAATTTGGCAGCATAACTTTGATCACCTCAAACATTTCGTGGTAGCACCCATTTAAAATCTGTTGGGGCGCTTCCTTCACAGATACATTGCTACGAAACGTACAAACCATCGTTTTAAAGGAGACATCAGTCACAGTTAAAGCACTTTTTCCTGTCTCCAAAATCTGCAACACATCTGAACACAAAACTTCTGTGTACGTTGCATCGCCCTCGAAACAACGTATTCACAAGCACCGTTCGCCACACACGTGCCGCATCGTCTGTGACCAATTCACGAGTTCAGTTACATTATGAACTGAAGAAAAAATTACCACATCAGTAACCAGTTTACAAACAGTAATTAGTGAATTTTTAATTTCTATTTTTAGACAAACTGTCGTACTTTCTATGTGTCATTCGGAAACTTCATTCTGCGATAAGTCAGCACAAAAACCGTGCCAGGAAACTACGATTTTATGATAATCAATCGCACTTATTTAACAACGGGATTGAAAACGCGAAATGACATAAAGCCCTGAAGATCGATTCACATTGGCAAGATGACCTTTACCCTGAAATACTCATAAAAGCAAATGAAATCGGCTGGAGTGATTAATCATTCAACTAGTATCTACAACTATTAAAAATAAGGATTATTAATTTTGAACACTTAGCCAATTTTTAACAATCGGCGCAAATAAGCTTAACATAATTTTCGGAAATATTTGCTTTGATATTTTAGCACAGTTTAGAATGACAAGTAAAACGCGCTACAGTTAATTTCTGATGTTTATTTTAGGGTGAGTGAAATGATCTTTCTGGTAAATCAGACAATTTTAAACAATCTACCACACGGCTCTACGGCAACATGATAACCACTGTAAATAATCTAATACACGAATATGTACATAGTGAGCTACGAAAACAACCTAGATCCAAGTGCCGGACCGTACAGTCGAATAACCAGCGTGCATTTGGGTCGTTACCGGTTCCATTCTGACTGACTGGACCGAAAGATTTTTCTGTTGTGATTTCCAACAAACATTAACGGCTACAGCTGGCACCGATCTTTTACCAAATACCACTCTATTCGCACCACAGGGGCCGCGGTGGTGTAGTAATTAGATTACACGCCTCCCACATAGGTGAACCGCGTTTGATTACCAGCGGGGTCGCTCCCGGATTTAGCAAGTGGGAATCGTGCCGGACGATGCCGCTGGTCGGCGGGTTTTCTCGGGGATCTCCCGTTTCCCCCACCCTTTCATTCCGGCGTTGCTCCATACCTCGCTTCACCCTCGTCGGCTCTCAAGACCTTCTTCACGCCGCCACGGTTNCTCCATACCTCGCTTCACCCTCGTCGGCTCTCAAGACCTTCTTCACGCCGCCACGGTTAGCTCAAGTCCCCGGTCGCTCATTGTGCATAAAAGGCTAGTAAAAAAAACTCCAGAACCAAAACACGATAATAATAAACTTTTGCTCGTATCTCCGGCTGTTTCTCCTTTTACGGGGTTCAATCGCCAGGGAGTTTTCGACATCCACCGGCCGTCGACATAATTGCCGCACCGCGATCGTTCGTCACCAAGTATTTTATTATTGCGGGCCGGCCGCGCGAGGGCGGCACACAGAGAGAGGAACTGTCGGAGCTAATCAGCTCTTTGTTTCCGCCTGGATTAATTGTCCTATTAATCATTGAGTCGCGGGACGAGGGGGAGCGCTCCGCATTCCCGGGCCGGCATTCCCCGGATGACGCGCGCGGACTTCCCCTAATTAGTATGGCCGGGAAGAGCAGCGGCGACAATGACGTGGGGCCAGACGTCGCGCCGTCTTCCCAGCGACAACGCAGCTCTTGCCACCGGGGCGGGAACGCCCCCTCCAGCCCCATTCCCATTCACGTTGCCGCCAGGAGTCCGGAGATACGAGGTCTGGCGAGTGCGGTCAACTGGGCCCGTGGCCCGGAATCGCGACGGGGCCCAGACACGCTGTACTAGGCGCTTCAGCTGTGCAGTCCTGGGGTCCTATCCTCTATAACATTTTACTGTCGATATATAAAGACATGTACCGCTTAACCATCTTTAAGAGGCGAAATGGTATTCTGTAACCCAATACGTATGTCTCCACGATGGTCTGTCGAATGCCTCGTGACTGCCTTCATATATAGACAGGCCAACAAGGTGTCTTTATGAACAAAATTTGAAAGAAATTGGCCGACGTATTGAGGTTAATTCTAGCAAACACAAAGGTTTTAAAATGCCCCAAAACTGATAAATATTCATTTCTGTTGTATTTCCGCACAAATAAACCGTGTTTGGGATATATTTAAGGAGTATATTTTATAATTCGCTAGTGATACTCTCCCTCTTAAAAATAACTACGGGGTAGTGCTGTTATCTCGTGATGCTCAAGATTGACTAGGCCCATCTGAAATCTTGTATCCATAGAGAGAAGTAAATTTGTTTAGGATGCGTTCGAAAATGTATCAAGAAACAAATTTAATTTATAGTTGAAAATTCACTTAATAACAAAATGTGTGACACAAGATACCTTTATAATAACAAGAAAAATATAATTCAACACGCACATCGTTGATTTCAGAATGCAGTACGCTGTGTTTCCAAACGTACGTCTTTGCGCAAAGATATCAATAAAGATATGGCTTACATAATAACACATAAAGACACTTGTGAGTAACCATCACTACGGCCCTATTTGTGATAAAGACAATCACGGTGACTGTCTTCAAGGCCCTGGGCGGGCTGGCCAAAGAGCCCATGTTGATGTATCCTCAATAATTTGACTAGGCGAGTGCGAGTGTTTGGTGGGGACGCCTGCTGTCTCTCGTCATTCGCTGGTCCACCCAAGGCCAGATGAGGTTGGACCCGCGCAGGCAGTGACTGAAAACCAGCTAGATTGGTGGATCATTATCTTAAAAGGAGAATGTGCGAACAACTGGCCCAGTGGGGTAGGTAGCCGCAACTAGCAACGGTAATTGCAAAGAGAATGAAAAACCCCCGTATGGCCAGCGGCTTTCTGTGACCGACCGATGGACAGCTAGCTGTGTGGTGTGACAGATCTCTGTCCCCGCTAAGTTCCAGATACGCAGACAGGATTTCGGTTAACGAGCCTGCCCCAAGTTTGGGATCAGACGGTGGGGACATCGAGCCCGAAGGTTGTTACAAGACATACTGCCATGCTTGGTTCGAACTGTGAAAGAAGGATTGGCGTGGACGCGAAAGTGTAACGCGTCTTCGTTAGAGTCTTTTCGGTCCAGAATATCTGTTAGAAACTTCCGTTGCACACTAAACTTTTACCCTCAACGCGCCAAAAGAAGTACAACTTCAAAAATAATATGGTGGGTGACACGGGCTCTTTAAGTTGGGTGGCGCGCTAACACATTGTCATTGAGGCCCCTCCCGGCACGTTAATTGAAAGAGTTTGAAAATATTGACGTAAAAAATAGTTCAGAGCGTTATTCCTCCTCCTTGCTACACAAATGTGCTGACTTCATAGTACGTTTCCTCCCTAATACATCCAAACTACCTGCACACAGCGTGTTATAGAATGCATGAAACTTGTTAACATTCGTGACTATCTGAGGGGTTTTTACAGCGTCCTTCACGCCGGTAACCCTCGTCGTCTTTTGTGAGCGTAGCTCAGGTTAGTTACAATTTGCAAAGAGTCGTGACATTAATTGCTGCCACACATTTACTTTACGACACCGCGACGAAACTAGAAACCTCTCCAATTCTATTGTCCAGCAAACATGCTGCATCACTGCGCAAGATTTCTGTTCCTTTTTTTCGTTTCAGTGATCGTCGAAAACACACGCCACAAATTTTACGTGTCAAATTTAAGAAAGCGCTGGCATACTCGATTCACAACATGACTTAACACGGAACAAGATCCCTGAACCCCTCGCATCGTACAGTGGCGTGTAATGANCATACTCGATTCACAACATGACTTAACACGGAACAAGATCCCTGAACCCCTCGCATCGTACAGTGGCGTGTAATGAAGCAGCACATAAGGGTAATGGCGTGTTTGACATGACATTGAATTTACCTCGTTATTCTTGGGTCAACGAGAGTTATTCGAGAAAGCAGCATGGTCCAACCACACTTCTGGGAGCAGTTATACACTATCGGGTTAAGTTTTTGAACTGACGTGGCAAGGTATACATCTCCTGTTTCATTAACACTACAAGGTTGTCATCGTCACCTTAGGTTT
Organism: Clitarchus hookeri; assembly: GCA_002778355.1. Classification (NCBI taxonomy): domain Eukaryota; kingdom Metazoa; phylum Arthropoda; class Insecta; order Phasmatodea; family Phasmatidae; genus Clitarchus; species Clitarchus hookeri. The sequence goes on along the minus strand of NQII01000614.1, from coordinate 407,357 downwards.
GCACATCCGTCACACAAACAGTGCCTTCAACACAACCATGTTAAACATGGTTTTCCGCTGACGTCACGAAAGGTCTTTGGTTTCTTTTTTTTTTTTTTCTGTTATCTTAGTTTTCTTAAAGTGGTTTATATATTTCTGTGCACAGAATAAACTTGTTAAAACTAAATGTATGTGGCGCGGACTCTCAAATGGCAGTTGTTTAGCAATTAATCGTTCTTTTTTTATTCTTAATATCAATGCGCGTTTCAGTGTGCTGCGTGGCTGGCTGGCGCAGAACAAAATGCGGTTAAGATCAAAGGCCGACTTGTTTATAAACAAATACGCTTCTAAGGTAGATTAATTGAATATTAACAAATATTTTACACGTTAATTGAAGCATTTTTCAAGGACTTTGCAAGTATTGAAATACAAAATTTCAAGCACCTAATTTATTAAAATTAACAACTGCTTAGTAGAGATCACTGCTCTCGCTTTTCATTTTGAAGATGTAAAGATCAAACATTTAAAATCAATAAATCTGAAAATGTTCACAGACAAGATTATATACAAAAAAAAACATTTCCCATCCGCAATTCCTTAGATAATGGAATCAATATTTCAGCGTTAGCTTAAAATGTGCAGTTTAATTACAAGGGTCTAGTCTAGTCTGGCAGCTCGCATTACATTCTTTCTTTAACTATTTCACAGTGACGAAATAGTCACTCAAAGCATCTAACCAGCATTGGCTTGTTCGACATCTAACATATCATAAATCCATACAAATACAATTAACAGAAATCTGATGAAACACCCACACACGTTATGCATTGTATAGTAAAATTAAATTTCAAGAACTTTTCAAGACCCAGCATAATTTAAGGACTGTTCGAGGCCTTGAAACCAAACATTTAGAATTAAAGATTTTGAAAGAACTGTAAGAACCATGGGTTAGCTGTGATTTTAAAAGTCGATATATTAAAAACTGATACTAGTTATTTAAGCTACTGGAAATCCCATAATATCATGCGTAGATAAAAAATATTTCCAGTCATGTGTAATAATATAAAAACACAAAGCCTTTATATTCATAGAGTTTTTACAGCATAGATGACCCAGATGTGTTTCAGTAAACAGCATTGCGAAATATGTGGAATTGAATCATTTCAATAAAAACACGTGAAGGAATTTAATTTATTTTACAAAGAATGATTTAATTATGTATACCGTTGGCAGTCTGCATAGAGGACCCTCTTTATAATCCCATCAAAATAATTATTCGCCCTCGTAACTGAATTTCCATGAAATGGTTATGTGACAGTATTTACTAAATGACCAATTTGATATCACTGATTAAGAAATTTACATAACATATGTCATAAAAATGATACCACAATTGAGTAAAGATATAACTAGAGTGAACTTCCCCAGGTTAAAGTTTCTGACCACTCCTGCAGGTAAGAATCTGTAGTTCTTGGTATGAACACTGCGTAGCGCTAGTCCATTTTCGTGGCGGCTGCGTGGGGAAGTCGGCAGCGCTGCCACTGTGACATCTACCCTCTCTCTCTCTCACTCATATGCCATCTCCGTCGCTCCGAGACCGAACTCCACAACAGCAGAAAACGTGTTCTGAATGTCTGCTACACCCACGAAGCTGGGACAGACAAGATGGAGGGGGGGGGGGCACCCGAGTAATTACCTCAAGCCGCGTATGTCCATTTACGAAAAGATTACGGGATATGTAAAACGTATATATGTACAAAATGAAACTTACTGTACGCGTAAGTATTGGGAAACGTTACTAATCACTCACACGGACGTAATAAAACAAAAAACACATCATTAAAAAATACGCGATAACTGTGAATTCAGGTAATTTGTATACATTATCACACGGATGTTCTGTAGACTGTGAGTGTAGCTCAGTGGTTCGTGCGTGGGTCTGCGCCACATAACGTTAAGCTTGAGAGTTCATATCTCCGTTGTGTAACGAAAGATTGTATGTGATACATTATTGCTGTTTATAAATCATGTTATTGTTAGAAAACGTTTATTTCAAGAATCACTTTGTCTAAAAGCAATAATACGCGAGTAATAGCACAGTGCAATCGACTAGCTGTGATTGTTTGCTAATAAAATCGATTGGTTTAAAAAGTAGATAATTTGAGCTGTGTAGCGTGAGTAATGCTAAAAAGCAAACATAAAAACCTTGGGTTTAATATTGTGATAGGTTTGCCTTCTTTTTGCCTTCCAAAGTTAGAAGGCAAAAGTCCGTAAAAGCTTGTCAAATCACGGAAAGTAAAATATTGATTATTATGCTCATTATTGATACATATGTAAATACAGCGGTGTAGCCGGAGGGGGAGGGAGGTGATATCGGGACATACACCCCCACCCCTATGAAATGTAAATAAAATATTCAAAACTAAAATATAAAAACAATATAAGATTCTCCTTGAACATGAATAATGTTTATACCATTTTGTGTTTCCAAATCTGTATATTTAACTAGTAATTTTTTATATTATAGCTTTCGTATTTTTTCCAAAAATTGAAATATGAAAATTCCTTCCTCCCCCCACCCACCGAAGTAAATTCCTGGCTACTCCCCTGTTTATATAATTTGCTAATGTTTTAATGAGTGGCTTAAATGTCCGTCATACATAAATGTGAATACAGTACCTTGTTTTCCATACATAAACAGTGTCGTTACTCGTACAATTTTCCATAAAATAATAGTACTGGTACTTAGAAACCTAAATAAATGCAGTCTTCAGGTGAAAGAAACAATCTTCGTACTTTTGGATGCACCACAAAGCGCCCACATATAACATTTGGTTTCATTTGTACCCCTGCCCCCTGCGAGTTGTTTTGCCGCCATTTGAAATTGTCTGTTAGCACTTTAGGTAACGCGTGGGTATGAACTGATGCGTTCTTTCTTCTCTTCTGCTGTATAAACTTGTATGCCTTTTATTCTGCTCATGAGTATAACAGAATATAGCAGAAATTCGGTAACGTGTAGTGCTGGCTTAAACGACTTGCGCTTCTCGCAGAATTTAGGCACTGGAAACTTCATAATACCCTTTATAAATATCGGAAAAATACTGTTTTGAAAGTATGATACGCTACATACTGCTAGTATCTTACTAACATATAAAAATTAACACTGTTAAGTGGTAAGGGAATGCTAGTAAAGAGGAGAAAATACCCACAAAGAACGAATCTAAACTAAATTTGCTGTATGAATTCTAACAAAATATTTGACAGAAATACAAAATATATGTATTCTTCTTTCATATGCAACATAAATGCTACGTTTCTGACAATGTCGGTAATTTGTGTACCACTTTTTAACGGGGTTTTGAAAAGCTCATATCATGTTTTTTTTTCGGATTTTATTAGGCTCATTTGGGTTTTATTGGATTTTTCAGATTGGTTGCATTATTTCAGGTTTCATTATATTTTTACAAAAAAAATTTTGACCTCGATTTTCATGTGCATTTAATTTAAAGTACATCATAATTTTAATTACTGTAATATAAGGCGCATATTTGCAAAGATTAATTATAAAATTTAAACACGTTAAAATAAGTTTTAAAATATAATTAGTTTCACGTGAATTTTGATTGAACATTTTTCAAAATAATTACGCCTTCGAATAACAAAAAAAAAAAAAAAATCCATACATGCTGCGTAAGCCTATGTGTATGATAGAAATTGTTTTAACAAGATACATAATAAACTCATAGAAAAACCACTAGCAAACAAATATAACAGTTATCCATGTGCACTAGAGGGGATCCCCCTGCTAGCTAGATAGCTGAAGCTGATTGACCTATCAGTTTGCATACATCTCTCCACGTGCAATAGACTGGGGTTGTCCCTGTTAACTAGCAAATAGCTGTTCATCACTGTCTATCTGCTTCCCAACCATTAGATACAGACCGAAATATGGCTGATAGATTTATCTGTCAATTAACTGCACGGATCTTTCACGTACCGCGAAAAACGAAGCATGTGGCAGCTGCAATGAAAACTATTATCTAGTACTCGGGGAGTTCCCATTAATGAAGTCACGCAAATTTTCAGTGCATAAAGAGATGAGCAGACTAGAAATTGATGTAATGTGACGATTGGGGAAATAGGTTTAAGGGCGTGCAGGCGTTAAAAATTATTTTCTACACTTTTCGCAAACTCCTAATTCTTTCTTTCCGTTGTGATATTAAATAATAGACTGTAAAAAAAAATGACAAAGGCAAAAAATTATATTTCAAAAACTAATAAAAGGAAATGCATGGATTTCAGGATTATATACAGTTTCGCACAAAAAAAAACACACGTTAAGTTACAGTTCAAAATAACTCGTGAAGAAATATTTCTTGGGAATTTGTTACATGGCACACTAGACATTGCTCTGTTGTTCTTCCTGTTTTTTTTTTTACAATATTCCATGTAGTTTTTATTTTGTTTTGAGAATTCTGAATGAGCTAACAGAAAAAGTCATTTTTTGCAGATTTTATGACCTTACTCAAAATCTTTTAGTATTTCCTGTAGTGATTCATTGTGTAGGGGTTGCTGCTGGTTCTGGAGGCCTTGTACAGTTTTCTTTTGTTTTCGCGTGAAATTTTTATTCCTTTGGCGTGCCATAATTTTTTCTTTGGATTTGTATTACTGTGAATCAGTAACCACTGTGGGTGAGTAACACTTCAGTTTTACAGTTGTTCTTGTCCACCAAGTTATAATCGCTCTCAAAAATGTTGGTTACATTTTGTTTAAGTGAGGGTGCAAGTGGCAGGCTAGTCTTTACTGCACGTGCCAGCCTAAGATTTACTGTGCGCTTTGGCCTAGCATTTCTGCACGTGCTGGCTGAATTCTTTCTTCATCACGGGGAACCCTTCTGCACGTCGCCTCCCCTTTCTTTGTTGCTGGCGACGTAGTCAAGTTAATTTTCTCCATCCTGGTGTTCGACAGCGAACTATGTACTCTTCTTGGCCGGGATATAACTTTATTGTTCCCGTGGACTCGACGGTCGTCAATCAGCTAAGTATCTACGGAACTTTTATATGAAATATGAAATGTTTTTAAAAATTGTATTACGCACATGTTTTCCTTTTTACTGTGTTTAATTTGTAACTAATGTATTAAAACGTTTTGTGCAGGGTACCCTTTTCGTGTAATTAATTCCCTTTCAATACATTTAAGTAATGGATTAATTAATCTCTTTTATTGTGACAGCTTTTCAATTTTAGTGTCATGAAAGACACTTTTAATTCTTATACATTTAAAACGGTGAGACATTTTTGTATTTTAATGTTTTAATCATACTGAAGCGATTTTATTTATTATTATTACGTTATTTAAACGATTTTTGGGTCAAGTTTCATAAACTATCAATTGATTTTGAATGATGATGAACATAATTACTGTTTTCCTTGAAGACAGTTAACTTATTTCTTTGTGTTTTATGAACAAATAATAAATTTGAAGAAAACATTTAGTAACGCACAATCACAAGTCACGTCTTATTATTTATAAACTATTAAGTCTTCCTCTGGGCCTATATGTTGTTTAATCATACAAGTACGTTTAGTTTATATTTCTTTATTTCTTCTCTCTCTTGTGCCATGTACGGTCACCCAGCATGATTTCTTATTAGCGCTTCCAATTTGGCTTTGATGAGCATATTTTATTGTGTACATCGATTGCTTCCCTTTATAATTGTTTGTGCCGGGTCCCTTTGGTTATTTGTTTATTCTTTTCATGCCACTTTGTTTGCTAAGTTGTTCGTGGCATTTTGTTGTTGTTTGTGCCAAGGATTCGTGACATGTCTGTGTTCGTTAGAAATCGATATAATATTTTATTACTTTCTCATCTTATGGTCGTACTTGGGCACTACTGTCAAATATAAATATTCAGAACAAAGTTTTACTTATTAAATTTTAAGAGAGTGAGATGTAAGCGCAAATAACGTCGTCCCTGAAATCTCAATAACAAAATAACTTTATACTAGATAATCCATTCAACTTATTTCAGACTACAAAATCGCAGCTAGGCTATACCCGTGGTGCCAGCAAACAGCTGAGTAAACTCATGAAACTTATCCAAGCTCTAAGTAAATACTCCAACGAAACGCAAGAAGAACACTTCCGTTCCAGAACTCAAGTGCCGCCACAAGTGCTTCACTCTGAGTTCAAAATTTTTCTGTTTTTTACGGGTAGGCCTACAGTAAACAGAGCCCACGTCGAAGAGCATGTCTCAAATTTTAAATACATAGCGTAGATATTTAAAAAAAAAGCTCGAACCTAATAACCCATCATTTTTAACAGACATCGTACATTTACAAAGAAATCGCCAAAAATGTCGTAAATCATGCCATCCTTTCAGAAAAATGGACGTTCATTAAAAATAAGTCACCCGACCTCATCCAATTGTCTTCAGCAAGATGGAAACTATTTACAAAAACAGAAATAAAGTTCTTTTTTTATAATTTTGTTTATATATAAAGGGGCAAGGCTGAACTAGAACGTCTGAATCGCTGAACAAAGCAGACGTGACCAATTTAATTAGCCACACCACAGTGTATCGAAACGAACACAGCTTGTTAGGACGCCGGCTGAACTTTTTATTCAGAGAAGGGTCCTCATTAACTTTTATTTCCAGAGTGCCGTTAAGAGTCATCCTGTTTAAATTCACAACGGATTAATTTAATTATTGTACGTGCTGCCTGGACGTTGTTAAATAACTTTTAACAGGAAACTGCTAGAGAATAATTTAACACGCAACTCTTGCCGTAACTTTAAAAAGTGCAGTTCAATGAAACACATCGTACTAGAAAATACAAATATGTTTTAACAAAAAAGAATATGTAGACAAGACGTAGTATATCCTTAAAATAATTAACATCTGAAAAATGCATTACCTATGTGTGACAGGTACAAATTTCTAGGTGTACAAATTTAATCTGCCAAATTCAATAATATATTTTTTTTTTATGCGCCGTACCTAAAAAAAGGCTCTCAATTTAATTGGGGAAGAATATGGAAGTATTATACTAAGAAGCTGCATCAGCATTTGCCTGTAACAAAGATGGGAAACCACGTAAGAAAAAAAACAATACCAAGCGCACCAGGTCGAGGTAGGGATACTATCCGACGTGAAAAAAAAAATGGCTGATTGTAACGCTGGGTTTGCGTAGAGAAGTGAAAACTTCGAAGAAAACAGAGGGTCACTCTTTATTACGGACAACCGTTTCGTCGCAGAAATAAGCTTCACAACACCTTCAAAGGTTATTNTTAACACGCAACTCTTGCCGTAACTTTAAAAAGTGCAGTTCAATGAAACACATCGTACTAGAAAATACAAATATGTTTTAACAAAAAAGAATATGTAGACAAGACGTAGTATATCCGTAAAATAATTAACATCTGAAAAATGCATTACCTATGTGTGACAGGTACAAATTTCTAGGTGTACAAATGTAATCTGCCAAATTCAATAATATATTTTTTTTTTATGCGCCGTACCTAAAAAAAGGCTCTCAATTTAATTGGGGAAGAATATGGAAGTATTATACTAAGAAGCTGCATCAGCATTTGCCTGTAACAAATATGGGAAACCACGTAAGAAAAAAAACAATACCAAGCGCACCAGGTCGAGGTAGGGATACTATCCGACGTGAAAAAAAAAATGGCTGATTGTAACGCTGGGTTTGCGTAGAGAAGTGAAAACTTCGAAGAAAACAGAGGGTCACTCTTTATTACGGACAACCGTTTCGTCGCAGAAATAAGCTTCACAACACCTTCAAAGGTTATTTAATAGGACGTGGTGGCCTTGTACCGTGGCCTGCAAAATACGCAGGCCTCAATTCCTTAAACGTTTTTCTGGGGGGTCACCCTAACGCGGTCGCCCATATAGCGATGAGAATAGGTTGTAATGTTTTTTTTTTTTGCTAAACTGTCAAACGTGCCCCCAATAGGTTAACCTGCGAAAAGGAAGTACATTCCAGACGATAACAGGAATGGTACTTTAAAAACATTACGGGTATTGGAAACATTTTCAAAGCCTCCGACATAGCTAAAAACCTATTTTCCAGGCTGCTGTATCTCCGAAGTAGTATGATTATTATGAGTCTGGGGAATCGCTGTCTGGCATAGGAGCCAGGCGCCGATCGGCCGCCATATTCTGGTGTAGGAGATAGGCGCCAGCCGGCAGACATCTTAGACCCAAGTCACCTTAAACTTGACCTTTAATCCAAAAATTTCAACAAAAAAAAATACAAAAAATCCAAAAATGTATTTAAAAAAATTATATTAAAAATATTTAAAAATTATTTTAAAATTACAAAAATACTTATTTCAAAAATGTATTAAAATAAAACGTAAATTTTCGGAGATCCGCCATCTACCTCCACCACACATACTTATTACGCCATCGTGGTAGGTGTAGTCCGCCATATTGGTAGGCGTCACAACCACGATCCGCTATCTTGGTAGGTGCAACTGTCCGCCATCTTCGTAGGTGCAGTCATCCGCTATTTCGGTCGGTGCAGTCCGCCATCGACGAAGTAGGCGTTTCGATCGTAGACCGAAACGACGATCTGATAAATTTCCGAAACGAAGAAATCACTTTGCACCTGCACCTGAAAATTATGGGACCAAATTTCGCTGGGAAACAAAAAAATTTATAAAATATGCGGTACATCGAACCCGAGATCAATAAGCCACGAAGAATCGTTGCTCTAACACCTGAAAACGCAGAGATTTTCCACGTCATCGGTTTAAAGGTAAATCGCCATGGTGGACGAAATCCTCGACGTTGATCAACGCCTAGAATTCGACGATAAATTTGGTAAAATCGAGATGCACTGTTACGAGCCTTGTCTTGTCGGGCCGTCGCTCTCGGAAGGGAGGTTAGAAAACCTATACAGCGTCAAGATATTTACACCTTGTCTAGTCAGTCCATTGTGCGCATAAGAGGCGGCTAACGAAGGCGGATGGGAGATACTCGACCACCACCAAGTTGGTTGGAAATGGGATTCTGCGCCTTTTCGAACGCGCAATTTACGAGATAAATGGCGTCGCGGTCGACTAGTCGCAAGATGTGGGCATAACCTCGTCGAAAAAAAATGACCTATCGCTCACGCCCAGCCATCTCTCAGCTGCCAACATAGCAGGCTGGGGAATCGAAGATGACTACAGTGTTCCCATTTACGCAGATGGCAGGTTCGAAGTATGCGTTCTGCTCTCCTTGCTACTGAGATTCGCCGAATATTATAAAAAAATAACAATAGTAGCGAGGCAGGAGCTGTTGATTACGCTGGCCACATCGTATTTGGATGCCGTGTTGGGAGTCGGAGAAAACACGCAGTCCGTCTCTCTTACTTTGAACACCATATAATGGTTTGTCCCTCACGTGACCTCGAGCACCTGCGAACGTGCCAAGCTGTTGAATTATGCCAAGAAAGAAAAAGTGATCGAAATAGCATTCAGAAGATGGAGCCTGGTCACCTGCCAGGCCGTCTGCCACCACGCGAAATCACTGGGTCGTAAAAACGTCTTCCTGCACAGAAAACCCGCGCTACATCATACTGGTGCTTCAGACGAACAAACAGCATAGTATCGGAGCCGACAAGTCTACGTTCGACCACTGCAAAGTCGAAAACTTAAATATATTTTTTAATAGCGTAAGCTACCCGTATATCGACCTTAACACTACATTCGACCAAGAAGGCTTTACTTTGCAATATTATATGTATTCGCAATTCCAATCATCGCATTACGGACGCGAGGCGCATCCGAAAATTTCCGAGACATGGCACCTTTGCTGGTATTCGATACATCGAAGCAGAACGAGCGCGTGCAATATGGTACGGTCGCCTGCCGGATCGAAATAATCACCAAGGAAAACGTGCCCGCGAATACCGCAGCCTACTGCTTGATACTCCACGACAGGATCGTTCAGTACGATTGTTTTTCTGGCCTGGTAAATATCATTAGTTAATAAAGCACGTAAATACGCATGGAGTGAGGACTCACGTTTCAGTAGTAAAAATGTACTCCAACTTGCAAGGTTCATGAAGCCAAGACGACTTCGTGCTCAGGAAAATCGCAGTCACGGATAGTCACGGCATGACTCGAACCCGCAACTTGCCGCCTCCGTATCCATGGAAACTGCTGGACGAAAAGAGCAAGAAAACAAACGCCTGGTTGACCAAGTACTACCACGGACTGTGCTGGAGCGAAGGCAAGATTCCGTATCATCAGGTGGGAAACGTGCTGAGCGACTTGCTGATGCAGTACCCGCGAGGACCGATTTATGTGGCGGGGCCCGGGCAGAAAAAATCACTGAGTAATTTTTGCATGAACTAATTGGAAATAATCGTCGTACAGGACGATCATGGGTGTCCTTCCCTTCGTAAAATGAGGAAGAAACGGATCGGAGTTATTTGGTGATCACTTAGAAAAACGGCAAGTTACTTTACGAGTGGCATGCTCATTTCACTGAGATATGAACATGGTTATAAATCTCATAGCGTAAACATGATATATTTTTGGTATGCCAATCAGCGTTCGAGAAGAGCACGGAGACGTGATTTCGCACGATGAAGAGTCGGAAAAAAAATACAGCTATGTTCTGGTGTAGATGCAAAATCATATTCAATATTTGCTGCGAACACCTGCTGCAAGTTCTGTGCGTGATATTAGGCTGTGTGAAATACGCAGATACCTGATCGCGTCACAGTCACGTGTATATATGACGTAATTCTACAATGCGAAAGAAATTTACGTAATCAAATCGAACCCAAAAATAACTTAGTTGCCCAGTCGAACACGAGACACCGTAGGAGCAAGATGGCGCCATTTCATCCAGAGAACCTGCACGTCTTGTCATATCCGGAAGACTCTAAAATCACGTATTAGTTCTGGGATTCTGGATCACTACATACCTACGAAGAAAAATGAGGTGGATGGGACCACTTGTTATATTCAGTAACTCCGGGTGATTGCGAGCCTACTCAACAGTTTATAACTTGCTGTACTCCTGGGAATTGCGTGGTTCATCACATGAAACGGGATACGACTCTTCCAGCAACCGTGGCCCAGGTTCTGGAATTTGCAGCAACTTCGAGTCGAGGCAAGGTCGACCACAGAAAAATTCACGCCCCTGACTGCTCCACCCAGGTCTGCGTACGTCGGCAAAATAATACTAGCGAGGCTTCGACTCAAACGGACCCAACTAAACGTCGAAGGTCGTGCCGCAGCCACAGTGTTGACACCACGATGCATAAAAATGCTGTGGAACCTGCATCGAACTGTGAAGCGTGCATATCCACGTCCACGTGTGACGTAACGTGCTGCCGCCAACATGGGTTCGTCGACGGCCGACTTTAACTTGGAAGAAGGTACTTTTAACATTCCCATTATACTGCGTCAGATCGAATGACAAAGACTACTAATAATTTTTTTATTGGCATGTTTTGACTCCCACATTGCATTTATAACGACTCTCGAATTTTACGTGCATTTGTAATTTTTAATATGTAAATAAAACATACCTGCTTAAAAATGAATGATATGTGTATTTATATTTCAATATTTTCATTTTTAAATATAACGTTCACCTTTTGCTAAATAAATAAAGTGCGGAGAAAAAAAAATACTAGTGAAATTTTTTTTTAAAGGATTGGTTTGCGGGAATATGCAATACCGAAGGAGCAAGGGGGACTCTTGCCACGAGCGGGCGAAGGAAAAAGGAAAAGCTTGCGCGGAGTAATTCTCCACGTCCTCTCGGACGTACTCTGTCACACGCGCGCCGCAAGCCGATCAAAATATTGCCATGCTGGGTTCAATACGAGTTTCCTGGCGGCTAGTTGCGTTTCCGATCTCATGCATGATAGAAATCGAAGATCAAAGCTGATTGCCTGCGCAGTTCCGATGGCATCCTCTTCAAGCCGATCCCGGGAGCTGCAACGTAGCTCAAAAGCGGGGGAAAACCCCCAATCCATATATTAGCATTTGGCCGTCCCCCACTCCATTACTTTGTTATTGGCCTTTAACAGAATTTAGTTCTTAAAATATTAATACTTGAATGGTAAATATATAAATAAATATTTTTTAAAAATATAAAATAAAAATGTTAACTTGTTTAAGGGTCCTGCCTACCTAGCTATAAAATTGAATAATTAGGTTTTTTTATTCGCAGGCGCACAGACACATGCCGAAAGGAAGCAGGCTGTAGTTGGGGTATGCAGAGCATTATAGGACGGGGATGGGCACTCGCTTATAAGCTTTAGTTTGGGCGTCGATGCGCCATAGTTGTAATGAAGACTCCGTGCCGTGGCTACGTTAAGGAAATAAGCAGCCATCTTCGTAATGTCATCGATTGATTTCTGGTCCTAGAGTGACGAGGCTCTCCTAATTAATGCGGCGGAATTATCCTAAAAGATAGGTGCCTCTGCATCTACCGCTTTAGGACGATGTGACGCTGCACCATCAGAGACCATGGTAGAATCCAGCGCTGCACATATAGCAATGGTCGGTATCGCAACGGAGACGCCCTTCCGGAACACCCCGACGGTGCCCTTCGGGAGCACCCAGGCGCCACTCTTCCAGGACTCCCAGACGGATGAGTTGGCTACATGCGTCAACATAACTGAATATCCCCTGCTGCTGGAAGCTGGCGATGTACCGCAGCTGGAAAATGGATCGCCCGAAGTGACTGTTTTACATGTGCAAACAACGGGGATTCTCTCTTCCAACGATGTGACGTACTCATCCGTGTCGGTACAGTACTCTCCGGTCTCTGATATTGCTTACACAAATGCTGAAAGATGCCTTTGCTGCGAAGACATGTGGTCTCCGCTGCCTCTCGATGATAACCCAACCTCCCATCGGTCTGACGGGAATGAGATTCGTTTAAATAACTTTGAAAGCATTTTACGCACTTTACGTAACTATGTTGCCGATTTACCCCTCGAACTGACTAACTGCGTGCATGTTCTTACGGACGTGAAAGGTTACATGGAAGGATTTGAGCTAAGTTTTCTACCGTCCTAGAGTCTGCAACTACATTTGACATTTATATGAATGTAAAAATGTGATTTTAGAGACACGCATTTTTTCTCCTATACTTGCGAACCAACCATTTTAACCTAATTTTGTGGTGTAATATTTGTGTGTGGTTTTTGAGTTAAATATAGCGAAACCTTATTTAACTTCTAATTATGCGTGTGTGTGTGTGTGCGTGTGTACGCGCCTGCGCACATGCGTGTGCGCGTGTGTGCCTGTGTGTGTTCAGTAAATTTTTTTTCTCCATGTAAAATACGTAAGTATTGTTTTCCCCCCTTTCTTTGGTATAAATATTAATTGCGCTTGCTTTTCTCTTGGAGAAAAGACAAGTACGTGCAATATTTTTTTCACTCTTTTGAATATGTGTATTGCGTTTCATTTTCCCTATGAGAAGGGTCAAGTACGTGCAATTTTTTTTTTCTCTCTCTTTTGAATATGTTAATTGCGCTTGCTTTTCCCTTGGAGAAGAGACAAGTACGTACAATATTTCACAACAGTGCCTCCTATTACATAATAACTACGCTCGACTTATTTACCTGCAATATTAAAAAACATACTCTAAAATATGCTGCACATTATCAGCTTTTTTTGTTTTACTATTATAAAAAAATAACTTCTGTGAAATATTTAGAAAATAACCATTTAAGGAAGGGTATTGAATTTTAAAAATGTGCGCGGTACAATGGTACCGCTATTGACCTTCATTATCTACCTCTCTAGAGCGAGAAGACGTAAGGGGAGTATGCTGACGGAGGAGAAGTGATCGCGCGACGACCTTCATTCTGACACGTCGCACGAGAACGCCGCCAGCCGCTGTCTCTGTCTGTCTCTCTCTCTCTCTTTCTCACTCCCTTTCTCTCTTTCTTACTTTCTCTCTCACTTTATATTTTCTCTCTCTTCCTCACCCCTCTGTATCGCTTGCATATGGCAGCAATCAGAAAACTCACGTCATTTTAAAATGATTTCAATACGAATAAAAATACTACACAAATACTTGCAACAAAATTATTTATTTTAGATTGTATGTCCAAAAAAAATCGAAAGAAAATTTTAATACAATATATAAATACATCGTATTTATACATCAAATTGAAGATATTTAGCTGTATATATATAATATTTACATAAAACGCGGATTTTTTTTATATGATATACATATTTACAGTAAAAATCCAAAAAACTGGTAAACAAAAAATTATGGGATAATTAAAAACATCGACATTTATTTCTACATAATTACGATTTTTTTTACACATAGCATAAAAACATTCTTTTTCTATCAAAACATTCATCACTCACGTCAAAAAAATTTTTTACAGTGTGGAATGTGTGTGTTTCGTCAATTAAAAAAATTACGAGAGGAATGGGAGGTTTTCATCACCTGGGTTTTTCTAAAGATAGAGCAAAGCTCATATGCACACGCACACACGAGCACCTCTAGTCAGGGGTCCGGTGACGTTGTAACCTCCAAACTGTGCCAAGCGCCATCGCATCTTTCAGACATAATTTAAAAAGTTTATCTTTTTTAATTTCATAATTAAATTCGCAACTTTCCCCATCGTACTTGCTTGAACGTCGTTAGCCGATATTTTTTTTTTTAATATATATATTTTCGATGTTTGTGGGAAATTTTGTTTGTAGACGGCACAAATGAACTGCACACTCGCCACTGTCACAATATTGCACTGATAATTCAAGAGTCTTGCCATCGAAGACATTTCTTTCAAGGAGGAAATGAACATTTTCGTCACTTGGTGGAAGGTCTCGGCCTCGAGCCTAGGGTGCACTTCTCATGCAAAAGGCGTGCAGGTGGAGGCCAACCCGGGAAACCTCGCCTTTTTACAACATGGTTATGTCCATCACACTTATCCTGCCGTTTGCACACATAATTATTTTTACTTTTTCGGAAAAGTTCGTACACTACGCTTTCGTGCATGTTTGATCTTGCATACGTGGACATCACGATTTTGTTTTACCAACTACTCCAGCGAACAAGGAAGCGTAGAGTTAGCAAATAAATTGTAAACCTAACAGTTTTTATATTCGCACGTTAATGTATCCCGCACATAAAAGCCTTCGAAATCACCGTAGCAGCATAGCCGGTGAATTGTACCGTTACAAAACTGAATTTGAAGAACGCCTCGAGCATTTCGAAAACTTACGTGTCGGTACCCACAATTCAGTTCACTGTACTCGCTCACATCTTCTGACCTGAATGGAGAAAATTCGGCGACAGACACTTCCATTTCTTCTTCCAAATCCTTGTATTTTAAGTTAGAACTGATGGGGCTCTCTGCGAAGCTGGGAGAGAATAAGCTGTAGGACGTTCTGGCCGAGCGATGGGGGCTGGTACGGGTTGCCTGATGGTTGCGGGTTCGTGCTAGTAGACGGCCTTGACGAAGTTGCTCCTCGAGCCAATATGGTGCGGATAAGCTGAATAATATCTCCATTTTCTTTTGCGTTGCTGTTATTTTCTTCTTCACTTGACAACACGGCTTTCGTAAATTTAACAGGGGTTTGAAACCCTGCAAGTTTCGAATTGGTAACTGGGCTTTCCTCTTGAAATAGCGAAAAAGTAACGAAAGCGAGAAAAATGACTGCTTTCCCGAGAGGGCTTGGGATGCGTCTTATGAAGAGTTTTTAAGGGAAAAAATTGTCCGCCCTCGCGATTAAAGTAGTCCGCCGATTGGTCGGAACGAAGGTGAGAGACAAACTCTAGTAATGTGTAAACAAATGACAAACAAAAAAACAAGATTGCGGACGGTGTCTGCGACGCCTACCAATATGGAGGACTGCACCGAACAAAATGGCGGACGGCTGCACTAACCAATATGGCGGACGGTGGCTGTAGCGCCTACCAAAATGGTGGAATGTACCAACCAAGTTGGCATCCTGCAACGATCAAAATGGCGGACGGTGGCTGTGGCGCCTACCAAGATGGTGGGATGAGTATGGGAGGAGGGAGCTGTGGGAGACCTCTCGTAAATTTAAGTACTTTAAAATTACATTTTGTAAATAAATGTTTTAATAATTTTTATATAATTTTTTTTAATTTTTTTGAATTTTTGATGTCAAGGTCAGATGGATCCAAGATGACGGTCTGCCTGCGCCTTACTCCTACGCCAGAAGATGGCGGCCAGCCTGCTCCTAGCTCCTACGCCAGACGCCAGGCGACCGCCTTAAGAAATTTGTCTACAGAGATACATCAATTCACATTGCAGATATGCCGCGATTACTACAGTTGATGAGGAGATGCTGAATAATGTGCAAGGTAGTATATAGATTGCGGCGTTGACGGTGGACTTTTTGAACATGTGTGTGTATGTTATAAATCCTGACGTTTATCGAAGTGATGTGTACACGTATTGTGGACCGCTGGTTCAGCTCTTTTACTTGTACTGTAGAGTGGTGTGTATTCATGTGTACTTTCATTACATGATGTATCACATGTGTAATCTTTAAATGCTTAATTTACTGCCTTTATCAAAGCATTACTGTGTAACTGGTGCGGTGCCTTTACACACAATCATACACTATAGTCCGTTAACGATTACTTCCAACTTTTCTGAAACCCTGCTAAAGTTCTACTTCCTGGATATTCATCCGTCTCATGCAAACAAAGCTTAGAAGAGTCTAGAAAATTACACCAAAGGCATTCGTGCGCCTCAGTGTAATAATATTTTGCATAAGAACTATTTCTTACTGGACATTACCAACACAGCTATTTCCTCCCTGTTTTTATTCACATTAATGAAATGAAATATTATAATTTACAAATAAAAGGTAAATAAACGTTCAATTTTATAAGAATTTAAAGTATTTTTATGTTAACACAAATATAAAATGCTTGTGATACGTGACATATTTAGGAAACAACCCAACTGGGTGATTTTTCAAAGGTTTGATTAAAAAAGTGTGAAGAAACTGCGAATAGACTGGGGCCACTGAGACCAAACGGTTGGCCATAATAAAAATGACCCTATATTTTCTTCGTAGTTTTCACTTCTCTGCGCAAGCCCGATGTTACAATCCGCCATTTTTTACGCGGTATATAGGACTTCCCGAAAGGCAGTCAAACATCCTAAGGCACAACTTATCACACACGGTGTAATTTACTAAATGAAAATTATATGGGCTAGGTTCAGTGTCCCTTGGTTTTTATCGCAATTATACAGTATTTTGAATACTCAATACCACAAAATTCAATCACTCTTAAGTTAAAACCAAAAATTGTCAATTCACTGAAATCTATATTCAAAGTAGTAAAAACTGGGCTAGTGTTATCACTTAATTCTTATAAATCAATATTTCAGTGATTAAAAAATATATGTGATTCACATGTGATCCCTGCATATATATATATGGTGTATTTAATGTTCCAGGTGCTAATTCTCACTCTATGCCATCCATTCGTCAAACAGTACAATTTGTTTGCGTTTGAGCACATCTGAAATCCAAATTTGGAAAAATATCCGTACCCGCGACAGCGGGAAGTTAAATGTACGCACAGAATAGCATACACACAGTAATGTTGACAGCAAATAAGGACACGTAGTTCTTGTATTTACTTCTTAGAAATTTAGCGGTGACATTTAGAAAATATCAAAATTCTGTCAACGGCGTACCAGTCACGCAAGCTTCGTAACTAAACGATAATATAATTATTGTTCCGCTGGTTGTAATAATCGCTCCAACTTTAGTGTGTTGGTACCACAAATGGCGACGACTGCGAATATCTTCCCGTGTAAGTATCCTACACGGAATCGGAGACCATTAGTAGAACGCTGACCTCACTCAGGTGACAAAGCGGTTCGCCCACCTGGCCTGCCGACTGGGTGATTCAGTTTACCCACTCGCATAAAATGTAATTTACTGAACTACCTGCCGGCCGTGGAACAAGATCACGACCCTGAAATACGCAACGAAAGTGGTCGTGTTTGCTGCACTGCCGTTAGTTTCCCACCAGTCACCCGAATGCATGTAAACTTGATCGCACGAGGATGCCCACAATGCTGACGTGATAAATGCGAGGTTAACGAAGGCCACTTACTGCAGGAAGACTTTAAGTACTTTGGCAAAGGCGCAAAAGAGCTCGCAATAAGCCATATGCGCTGGACTGCAATGCAAACCACAAATTCGGTTAATGAGGCAGGACTCACAATAGTCCGTCGCACAAGTCAGTCATCCGTCCATTTCGTCCGTCAATCCTTCTGTACGGCAAGATTTCAGTGTGACAACTTAACATCGCGATCTTTCTTTAGTTGGAGACATATTTTGGTTGGAAATATGTACATTTGATTTAACAATGCCAAAGTTCCGTAAGTGTTTAATTAGATCTAGAAAACCGGACAAATAGATCAAGGGCGACGCGTTCTCACCAAAAATGTAGAAAAGCTAGAGGGCAAAAAACCACAGAAATTTGGCCAACCAATAAATACAAGTCGAGCATTCCCCTGAATTATTGGACGAAACCTGCCAACAGCGAGTGTGTGAATGTGTGTTTGTGTGTCTGTTTCTGTATGTGTACGTGAGTTTATGACTACGTGCGCATGTGTGTATGGATGTATATGTACGTATGCATGGGTATGTGTATGTATGTAGGTATGTATAATAAATATATATATACATTATATGTAAATATTTATAAATACACACTGAAACACATGTAATTCAAGTACTGAAAAGGACATGAATAACATTGATTTATGTCTTTAAAATAAATAAATGTACTGCTCATTATCATGAACAAGAACAACTACATTAGAACTTCAACAATATTGAAATGTTAATATCAATCTTGTAATTCGTTCTGCAGCTTGACAACAACTAAAGTTATCTATTGTATTGCAGACATGAATATATTAACACAAAACTTAATATTTTGAAAAATATTTCACATCCTCATTTCAGAAATTGTCTCGGATAAGCCAGCTTACATTTCTCCATGTGATATTCTTAATGTCAGTAGGACGATTCTCTGCAGATAATTTAATGTCTGACACAACAATAGGAATTTGTTTCGTAAAAATAATATATTGTGCTTGGAAAATTGGTTACATAGTCGTACACTGTATATGCATTTATATGAGCAGCTGCAGATGTCCCTAGTAACAGAATACTTTAAAAAAGTTGTTTCTTGCATATAGAAAATGAAAGGCAGCGACAGACACTGCCAGCGTCCCGGGCAGCGATTTGAAACCGGCAGCGCGCTTCCTCGCGTTGTTCACACGCGCGCTAAACCATCCGTCAGAAGTAGGTAATTTGCCAGCCGCTTAGTTTCCAGTTCATTCATAACTGCAACAAACACAGTTGTACGTGATACGTATTAATATCAATAAATGCTGAGTAGGCCTGGTAGAAGCGCAGTGCACTAAAATTAAATTCCTCGCTCTTATTAATCCTCGCTGACCACTGTCGGTTGTCAGGAAGTGAATATAACGTTCCTCTCATGCTACACGTTGTTATAACATACATCTGAAGAGGCAGAACATGTTTCAATTAACAGTTTCTTAAAAGACTGTTTCAATTGTCTGGGCTTCTCGTTTATCATCTACTACTGATTTATGTAGAAAATCACAATCTGTTATTAACTTAAGTAGCTCTGTTTCTACACGTTATGTATTATAAATTAGCCTGTCACACAGAATATATGGCGGTTGTTATAATGAATTTGTGCAAAATTTGCTTAATTACTTACTTTTTTTTAATTTACTTCAATTTTACAACGTTTATTTTCACGCTGAGGTGGTATACACGCCCACCCACCGCGATTGGAAGGAGCGTAATCTCCTTAAATTGGATTGCATTAAACTGCAGCCAATTAAAGCACTGCGGTGCCAATTATTGTCTGGGTTCAGACTTTATGCGACTGGACGGTGTGCACAGCATGGATTACTCAACCATCTGAAGTGGCGACATAATGCCTGACGTGGCTTAGTGACTGTAATATCAACTAGTGTTGGGCGCTGTGCACACCGTTTTTTCTCTGGATTATACTCCTGTTTTACCTTTAAGGCACAGGAGACTCGACTGCTCACACGCTGTACAAGATACAGATACAGATACAGATACCAAGTAAATGAAACTCCTGGAAGCGAATTGTATTAATTATTTTTATTTTGAAATGTTACAGGAATTCGCGGCGAATGAAAATATAAAGCAAGTATTTTTCATGGTGGTGATTTATATTGAAAATATATTACCCACATTCCATCAAAAAATATTAAAATTAATTTGACAAGTATATTTATGAAAATAATTCAAAGTCCTGGTTTTCAACATAAATAGGAGAACTGTGAACGTTGCGGAGGTTTAGAAGCACTTCGATAAAGCTGAATTTCGGTTTAAAAAAAGTTTTAATTTTTTTAACATTTACCGAGCTAAGATTATAAGTTTTTTACGTTTTTATCTACAATGCAACAGTTTTTTAATAATTTCCGTTTCAGACAGTAACAGGTCGTAATAGTCACTATTTTATTCATCTTAGACTTTCCTTATGAATACCTAAATTTGTGGATGCGGTTTGCACCAGCCTTGTGTAAAATAAAATGGCTGAGTGCTGAGTTGATTGCCACTGTGTTTTAAAATTGTCTATATTTAATTTTGCCGCACGACACTTGTAAATAAATCTGCAGTGTTGAAGTTCTGGGCTCACTGATGTAATATTTTCGGGGTAGTTCCACATTTGTTCAGCATAAGTCTAGGAGTGGACAGCTGAATATAGAGCAGCAGTGTGTAATATCCATTACAATGTAAATGAATAATCGTCTTTATTCAAAGGGCAAAATATTTATCGACGTTTCATTTGTACTCTTAGTACTTCACAATAAAATCACCAGTTACTGAACAATGCCCTAGCTACCGTTTTTTATGCTCCTGTACATGCTTCATTTTGCAGTGATCTATCTGGGGTTTCAGAGCACGCTGCTCCACCCATATCATACGAAGTTAAAACAATTGTTCATCAAATAACATTTTCTAAAAGTTTACCAGTGGCTACATTCAAAACTCCAACCCCTGCCCTTTGGGAAGATTTCGAACTGAGGTATGTCGAAATAATACACGGTGAAACAGTTATATTACTTCAAATAAGATTAAGCAGTATATACGAATTAAATAGTTATTTCTATTTCAGTGGTGACGAACTTCTACCACTTATTATAGAAAATGATATCAGGACTCCAGCAACAGATCCTAAACCCTTTGCAATACAGAGTTACCGTGTAGTTTATCTGGATTACTTCATGAGTGAATATGTCAAGTATAATGAACACACGATGGAGTGTATAGGAGAAATATACAGGGGATGGACAAAATAATATGAACACCTGACATATACACAATATTTATTTATTAATAAGGTGTTGGGCCACCATTTGCTTTTAGAACAGCTGCAATTCTTCGCGGAATAGATTCGTAGAGTGTCTGAATAGTTTCCAACGGAATGTTGTCCCATTCTTGTACCAAAACATCCACCAATTGCTTCAATGATGTTGGAGATGGAAATCTGCTCCTCACTCTCTGCTCTAAAACTCCCCATAACGGTTAAATTATGTTGAGGTCTGGCCAGGGAAGATGTTTGATGATATTCTGATGCTCCTCAAACCAAGACTGAACCTTTTTGGCTGAGTGTACGAGCGCATTATCATCTTGGAATATGGCAGTGTTTGGCAGCAATATGCTAGTCATAGTAAGAACTTCATCATTGAGGATGTCGAGATATCCATTCGCAGTAATCCGGCCAATGATGTGAATGAGAGGACCAGATGAATACCACGATATAGCCACCCTAATAATAACGGAACCTCCCCCATGCTTGACTGTACGAAGCAGGCAGTTCGGATTGTAGGCTTCTTTTGGGATTCTCCATACATAAACCCGGCCATTTGTAGGAAACAATGTAAACGATGATTTATCGGACCATACCACATTCTTCCAATCATCAAGTGTCCAGGTTATATTATCGTGGCACCACTTCTTTCGCAGATTAGCGTTGGCATCCGTTTCGCAATTGCAGCCCTTCCATGAATGTTAGCTTTGTGGAGCTCCCACCGTACTGTTTTTGTCGAAACAGTATTACTCAAGTGAGTGTTGAGTTCTGCTGTCACTTTTGCCGCGGTAGTTTTATGTTGTCAGGCCACAATTATTTTTAATGTTCGTCCATCTCTGTCAGTTAACTTTGGGTTTCGCCCACTATTCCTCTTCGCCGATGATGTTTTACCATGTTTTGTGTATGCTGCCATTGCCGTAGATACTGTCGCTCGTGAAACGTTAAACAATTTAGCTGTTTTCGTCACAGACCCTCCCGCTAACCGAGCACCAACGATTTGCCCTCTTTCGAAGTCGGAGAGATCACACATTTCATCGATCGCTTGTTTTAACCGTCGCGGAACAAAGCGTATAATACACTGAAATATAACCTACAAGACTTGGCACGTAAACTGTGCAATACATACGCGTCGCATTGTTTACATGGAAGCAGTGTTGCCAACATGCAACAAAATGTACTACATTGCATGGTGTTCATATTATTTTGTCCATCCCCTGTATGTACTGCAAAACAGAGAGCAGGATTGAAGGGCACGCTGAAATTAAAATGCGTATCTTACGACAAAATAAAGTATATTTCAACAGAAAGTCTTCAATACGGCAAGAGTATTAATACAGTATTCGCTTGGGGATTCATTTCTGTTGGAATCGGATACAGTAAAATTTGAATAACTATTTGCTCTTACAGATTTTCCAGTCATGTCAAAAAACAGTTTCGTGGAGTACGAAGAAAAAAAAAGTGTGAGAGGTGAGTAAAATATTAACATGTACATTATACGAAGAAGTTAATATTCGCCACTTATAAACTTTGCCATACTTAACAATTTAAATAACTAAAACAATATATGAAGATGATCCTATCTTGCTCGGCCACGTGTTCAGCTGTCAGTCGATGCGGACGAAGATGACGCCATTTACGGTAACCTCTGTATCCCGTAATAAGGTTGCCGAATCACACCCATATAATCTTGTGGAGATATCTTCCACCCATTTCAACTGTTTATGTGCAGAGTTTATGGAAGTAATTCTGATAACATTTCTAAGCCTACCTGGCAGCCTTATTTTTAGTAATCATGCTGGCCGCAGTAGCTCGTCGCTATCAAATGACATTAATAAAATTTCAAATCATCACAAATTCAGAATTACTACTGGTTGAATTTTAAACTGAAATACTCAACTACTAAGACAGTTTTAATGATTTTATACCTTCCAGCTATCCTTACCGAATAATGCTATAGAACAATTCATAATTAACTAGGTAATTAAAGGGAATAATGTCCAAAGGAGGAAGTTAAAATAGTTTATTCCGGTTAACATAGTTTGGTGATTTGTCATCTTGAGTTTGTCAGGTTTTCATAACTTTCAGTTCTATTCTTTTACAAATTTTATGAGTAGTAAAATGGTTCTTTGTGTCCAATAAATTTTAATGAAGGAAATACGATAAGTTTTATTTATGTGCCTGTGTCATATTCTTTAGTGTATTTTGTCCACAGCCCATCCAATGAATTATGTTCAATGGTAAACAATTTTAATACGGCTAAATGTCTGATTTGTAAATTTTTGAAGTGAAGTGTTATTTTTTAAATTTGTATTATGCCTATATACGTCTTGCGTTTTCTAACATAATTGTTCAAAGGAAACTATTAATTAAAAAATGTAATTACATGATTTGATGGTACGTGAATGCAGCATCCGATATTTTATTGCAAGGATTCGAAACAACGAGTTATGCTAGCTTCAGTTCGCCGTGACATGCTTCTGTACTGCCTGACTTTCACATCAGTTGTACTCCGGCAGATACCTAAAACGACGTAAACTTTTTTTGTATGTGTATTGATTGAAAACTCTACATTTCCGTAAACGTCATACGAGGTTTCCTCATTCTTCCCTCTCTTCCTCGTAATTATAATTAATATTCAGAACATCCTTTATTATATTTAATCCTGCATAATCATTCTATTTACAAGAGTACTACCTAACCTATCTACTAAATAACTAACTAGAGTTAAATTATGTAATGTAAAAACATAGTACCTACAAAAAATCGTATTTTTTTTTCTTTTATCATGCCATTACATATTATGAATTTGTTTCCAGTCATGCTGCTTTAATTTTAAACACTCGTACTTTACTGTGTATCTCGTATACAATTTGGTTATTTGGTGAAATGAAATTACTGTTGTAACACACTGTTGTAACACATATCAGTGTGTAATGTAAATAAAGTTAGGTAACAGGTTTAAATTATATAAATAAGTAAATGTAAAAAATGTATTAATATAAAATGTTAACTGCTATGGCGATAAATTGTCTGTTCAAAGTGGCCAAAAAAAGTATTCTTTTTCTATTTGTAAATTGGCATTTACCTAATAATTTGCATTAAGGTTGTAGTAAATATTGTATATAATATTATATTAAGGCTAAAAATAACTGGTATTAATACGAAACTGCAAAAATTGGCAAAAACTCTTGTATTATTTTTTTTTCTAAATAAACTTAATAAATTACATTTGTATTTTATTAACGTCTGTTATATACACGTGATCCAGTTAATACAACTGTTTGTTAAATTTGTAAGAGACTTGATGTACTCATCAGTTGATTTTTATTGGAGATATTGAACTGATTATACCGTTATTGCAAAATAACATACTAAGCAAACTAGGCTATGTAAAGAAATATCTCTACTCTCTATCCTTGCATGTCCTTTACTCTACCTTTACGTAAAGAAAAAACACGTTTTGTGGATGTAACGTCAATATAAGTGCGCAAATATAAAGAAAATCATAACTTATTAGAGTAAATAATATTAAAACCGTAGTCTCCTCGCGATCACTGCAATATTTTTAAGGCGCCCGTCTACCTGGCGCTTGAACTGCGTTGCAGAGTGTTCCAAATACACGTTTTTCAACTAAACTATTAAGCGTGTGTCCAATGTACTTATCTACGAAAAGAACACACACTTCAGACGAGAGCTGTTAAGTACTTTCAAAATATCACGTACGTTAGAAACATCAATTCAGAGTACTCCAAAACCGCTAAAAACGGCCTTTCCAAGGCGTTGTAGCTTAAAATGTACGCATCAGATACATACAAAACTACTATAGGCGCCTGCACTGAACCTTCCTAAAGCTTCCCACTAATAAAATAATATGGTCACCGCTGAAAGTCCCATAGGTACACGCAGCACGACGAGAACACTGCACGCCAGTTCAGAGCCTTGCGCTTAGCGGCGATGGCGTACTTGATGCGCGTGGCAGTGTCGCCATTATAGCTCCCGCGCTTCTCGGCCTAAACGTGGGATAAAGTTCCAGGTAGACGGGCGCCTTAAGTCGAAACTCCGCATATTTTGATTACTTGTGTTCGATTTTTGTTCAACCTATCATCACGTGATCACTTGTCTCCTTACTTTGATGAACTTCATTGGTTACGTCTGGACGAACGACGTCAGCTCCACAGTCTCACACTAGCATACAAAACACTATACTCGTGCATTACAAAGCCAGAATACTTACGTACTCGGCTGAAAACCTTGGGGGATGATCACACTATTAACACGCGTGCTAAAAATACACCTCGCTTAAATATTCCAGCTCACAAAACCTAGGTATCTGCAAATTCTTTCACCTCCTCTGTCGCACGAGCGTGGAATAATTTACCCGTAGAGGTAAGGAACTCGACAACACTAACTACTTTTAAGAGCAGTACTGCCAAGTACATTAATAATATGCGCCGATGATTCCACACACACACGCACGCACACGAATCATTATTCCGTAGTATTTTCATTTGTTTAGCTTTTTTCCACTTGAATATTTGTACGACCTAGTAAACTCCTGTTTATGTATACATTCACTTTAATCTATGTGTAATTTGTTGCTGTCAATTTATTTCAAGTATTTGCTGCATTCAATTCTCATTAATCTGTAAGTGGTTATTATAGATCTGTTTATTTATTTTATTGCGTTGAGATTGAACTTCTTGTTTTCCTATCAGCTACTTTGTAGGTTCTGCACATTTGTATTTTTGATTGGTAATACGGATTATGATACACATTATTGTGGTATTGTTTTTTTTTTATTTATTTAAACATTCCCTTGACCCTAGTCCTGCTCAAGATGTATACATAATTGGAAACCACAGATAATTTTTATTTTTTTAAATCTATTTGAGCAATCATATTTCTGTTTCGCCTCTTGTTAATTAAAGTATTTAAGATTATTTATTTCTTGCTCATTATGTCTACGCATGTGTACATTATGTTATACCGTGTTAAGTGTAACAGAAGGCATTGAAATCTTAACTACGTCAGTATAAATAAAGTCGAAATAAATAAATGTAATGTAATTAATGTATGTACGCGTGCGCATGTGGATTGTTAGAACACAAAGGATATATGCTTCGTCGAAGGCTGAAAGCAGAACTTAGTAGCAGGGCTCCAGAAAAATGTGACGGTTGAATGAAGTGTACACGTCGTTCTGTGCTGCAGTCCGTCAACCAGCAGGTCCAGTGAACCGTCTCCGTCAGTTCTTCCTGCTCGCAATACCACACTCAAGACTTGACAACGTTGCTAATCTTCTCTACCCCCTCGCAATTCCCTGACCCTAAATTACACAGCGCGGAACTCGCCCCACCGCAACCCCTGCTCACTCACCACGTTTTTCACTGCGCCGTCCCGACTCCCCGAGTTCTGGTAGTTTTAAATCTCGCCGCAAGGTAGCAGCACTTCCTTTGCACTATAAACCGTATCAGACGTGACATGCAAAACAATAAATAGAAACAGTAAATGCTAATAAACGGTGTTACGTAAATGAAATGTGACTTGTATGGTACTCCGTAAAACATTTATGTCGCATTTTATATTTATTTTACCTTTAAAATTAATTCTAAAATACTATGAAAAAAATACATGGCGAATGGTTACCGCAGAAGCTAATCTACCTATAAAAACATTAAATTATATGCGTTTATTGTTGTTACAATTAGTGCATAAAGATATCATTATATTTATAACAGAAATATCCATTTTCCTATTATATTCAGTAATTTTCGTGATGTAAGCTTCCAAAATACGTTATTATTTCTTATTTATATATTACATTTTTTACATAATTTTTTAATACAATTCTTTAAAATGCCTTACAGAAGAGTTTTTTTACACCAATTTGTTAGTAGAAAAAATGTTTATGTTGATTTTTGTGAACTTAATTGAACAAAACATCCACCTTCAAGCTAGAAGCAAAATAAGAAGAAGACAAAAGGGGGGAGTGGAGAGCCGCCAACGTGTTTCAAGTATCGAGGTAACCTTTCTCCCTCCGCCCTTCCCCTGCCAAAACACAAGCACACGCACAGCAAAGCTAATCCTCCAGTTCAATGTAGCGACGGCGTTAATCACGCAGGCCAGGCCCGCCCAACGAGAACCCCCCGGCCGGCGGAGGCGATGGCAAACGAGCTTGTTCGCAGACGCCGCGCGACATGGCCGTTTCAACCCCACCCCTCCCCCCTCGTGCGGGTCCGTCGTAAATAACCGCCACATACTCTCACAGCCTCCGACCTTGGCGAAAGGAGTGGAGAGGAGGCAGCACATCAAGTTAAACTGCGTTGAGCGGCTGTCTTTCATCCGGACGGCGACAGCGACACCACAGAACATTTTCCGGCGGTTCGAGTCCTGACTACTTGCACCCGGGTAACAAAATAATTGCATTATCTTTCGGGAATGTATAAAGCACAAGAACGAATGTATAACCTTCGGTTACTTTCCTCGGACAATAAGTCCTCCGCACGACGTTCAAATTGCGTGAGTATCATATGCCTTAGTTAACCAAACTTACTGCAGGCATCTAACCTAAAAAAAACCTAATTTGAATCCTAAACCAACTCAAAGCTACGCCAATTCAGGGCTTAAGCAAACCCCAGAAGCTAAACTACAACTCAAGCTAAGCTTAACTGACATATACTTCGCTTGATTGATCTAAATTAAGAATAACTAAACTAACATGAATTAACCAATACTTACCTCCCTTGCTTTATTTTAACAAACCATCTTATCAAAGAAAGTAGTTTAGAAAAGTTACTTATCTGCCAAGTCCCATCCTCGCAAATTCAATAACTTTGAAGATATGACGGTACGAATATTTCCTTCCACGCCTTTTTAAAATAAACATATTTGATTCATAGCGGTTCAGTAAATTAAGTGCATTAACTTTTCGTAGTTATGTCGTAGATTGCTGAAATATGTTTTGCGTAAATTGTTCAATTGTCGTTACTTCCTTTTGAGAGAACTTTATTATTTAAAAGTAAAGTGTTAAGGAAAGATAAGGTGACAAGTCTTGTCTCATAGGCCAAACGGCAGGCTATGGAAATGGCAGAAGGGTATGTAAAATGCCTCATAAGCGCATATGCTCGGTGCAATGGTATGTTTTCCTATAGTATTTAGAGGAGAACTGGCGGTCGAAATATATATGAGATGCTAAAAAAATTGGCAACAGCAAAAAACAGAGATGCACATTTGTACATGTCATCAGCCCATCATTTTTTCAGAGTGCCAGAAGCCCAAATGAAAAAATAATTAATTACCGAATAAAACACCGGATGCACCTGCGGAAATCGTGGGCATGGCGCTTGTAGCCATTCAATGTGCGACACGCAGCCTCCTTCCAGATTATCAGAATTCAAGTGGGCGAAAAAACGAACAAGTGAGAACAAAACATGAAGATACGGAGAGGTAACGCTGAAGGTAAATAAATACGCGACGAAACAGAACATAATGATGACATTCGAAGAAAATGCATTAACGACTTCAAAATGACCACAACAATGCTCTTGCACCCGTTAACACGCTCCTGCACAATGGTTCAGACTCCTGGCCATTTTACAAAATATATCACATTGCTGGAACAACTAAATGTGCTTCGGCAAAGATGAAAAATTAATTTCGCAGGGAACACACATGCTGGGCATTATTAAATGTTTTCGCTGCGTCGAGTGAACTTCTTTGTCGATATTCTGGCATGCAAGGAGCTGGGCTTCGCATGCGGAGATCGATCGTCGCCCTTCGCCTGGGGAGGGATCACCGTCGAGACAGCTCGCCCTCAACGCCCCGACGACATGCAAACGCCCGTAAAGCGGGCTGATTTACAGGGCACTAGCGCGCGGGCGAGCGTAGAATACACCCATCCGAAAATTTACGAACTTGCCGCGACCGGTGCGAACCTGCGAACCGCGTCGGCCGAAACATGTTAACACAAGAGCCTGGGAGAATCGCGCTGGGGAGGAGGAGGAGGGGGTTTCGGGGATGCGAGGCATAAAATACTGGAGTGACAAGGGGTCAACAACAGTTTGCGAAGCTTCAACATTCGGAGGTTGGGGTGAAGCATGCGCGGCCAGAGGACGGTGATTGCGCCAGAGGATAACGACTCAGCGCGTGCAGACTCACGTGGTAAAGGCATCGTGATGCAAATGGCGCGAAGGGTAATTACCTTCGCCGCGAATCCACTCCCCTTCCCTTTCTTTTCGGGGTTGTTCGTCCGTCCAAATTCGTTCCTGCGCCGCTCGGAGGTAGGATTGGGGTAAGGTCGTATATCCCTCGTTATGGAGGCTCTAGCCACTCCCTAACGAACACAATGGGCTCCTAGCGCCACAGCCTGAAGAAGTACTGGAGCTCTTACGACTTCGAGGCCGCTTCCAACAGGCCGACGAGATCTCGTCCCTCCGTTACGATCTCTGGTGATCAACGGCCAGGTTCCCCTCGATTTA
The DNA here is from genome assembly GCA_002778355.1 of Clitarchus hookeri. Classification (NCBI taxonomy): domain Eukaryota; kingdom Metazoa; phylum Arthropoda; class Insecta; order Phasmatodea; family Phasmatidae; genus Clitarchus; species Clitarchus hookeri. Next base: position 377,511 of record NQII01000614.1, on the reverse strand, counting down.
CAGCTTCCCTAAGTGATCCGGTCGTTACTGCTCCTCCCGTGGTTTCTGTAACGGCCCGAAATCGAGAGAACCAAAAGTGTATATGAGGAAGAAGGTGGTTTCTCGTGGCTCGGATGCAGACCGAGCGACGACGACGACGGACTCGCCAATCTCCGCGAGAGAGGACTAATGATGAGGAGCGCTTCGAGCCGTTCTGTCGAGAAGAACGCGGCGCGCATTAGACAAACAAGCCTTGCGGGCTGACGTGGTGATTTATTTGATTGTAGCAAGAGCAGCTTCCATATGCAGACGGCAGTAAAGTGAAACTATCGTACGGCTACCGCTGGAGTTATGCTAAGCATTTACCCGTGGTCACAAACAGTCGCTCTAACTGCGCGTCACGTCCTCGATTCGATGCCCACGGGAAAGGAAAGCAATCACAAAGCAAGTTCGTAGACGGACAAAATGCCCATGAATACTGACTGATGCCCGTGGGTAAATTATAAATGCTACTGAAGCATCCTGCATTCTTGTAGCCGGACCACTGGGGAAGACGAGACAAAGAGGAGTTTTAAGTACCTTTGCATACTAAACAAAGATTATGAAAAGAATAACAAGCAGCAAAAAAAAGTTGTTCTTGATGAGTTGCCAACGAACCAGTTCCAACAAACCAAATAGAAAATAGCATGCAAACACTGCAGACCCGTGTAACTATACAACTACAAACGTACCTTTTATTAGTCTACTTTCCAAAGGAACAAAATTCTTATGAGATCACTTTCCTGTATGTGTGTATGTGTGCTTTTGTGTGTGTGTGTGTGTGTGTGTGTGTGTGTGTGTGTGTGTGTGCGCGCGCGCCCCCNCTTTTTTTTTTTTAATGCGTCAACCGAATATCACCAAACTCAGTACACATATTGTACTCGGTAGAAAAATCTGACTTTTATAGTTTTCGACCACGACGGGCACTTAATTAAAAAATGGTGACCATTTCAAAATTTGGGTTGATGTGTCATCTCGTGAACCATTCTACGGATTGAAACCAAATTTTGTACGCTAGTAGAGCACCGAGATAAATATTAATGTTGGTTCGCTATTTTCTAAGGTAGTGCCAAATGGAAAAAATATCAATATTTTACATTATATCTACAATTATTACACCAATTTTCTCCCAATTCGGCACGTAAGTAATACTACGATAGGCCAAGAAAACGTAGGCGATAGAACGATTAGGTACTTATTTTAAAAATGGCGGACATAAAAAATCTTTTACGTTTATTTGGTATATATAACCTACCATTAAACCGATTTCGACCAAATTTTGTATGCTGAAAGTATCTATTGCAAGCATAATATATATCAACGCATAACCACTTTTGTTGGTTATTTTTTAAGACAGCGCCGTAAAAATAAGTCTTTTTTTTTTTGTCATATCTTAGTAAGAAATTAACCGATTCCTACCAAATTTGGCAAACACGTAGTATTGACAAATATGATGCTAAGTGATAAATTTTAATCATGTCACATAACTATTTTCAAAATTGCGGCCATGTAGCTATCATAGCTTAAAATGCTGTATCTTCGAAGCCATGTAATTAATTCCAAATTAACTCTGCATCTGGCAGTAGATATTACAGCTGAAAACTGTATCTACACGGAGCATATTTTATGCCCAATTTTGTAAGACAGTGCCAGGTAAAAAAATTACTTTTTATGTCATACCTCGGAAAACAGTTGACCGATTCCTATCAAATTTGGCAAACAAGTAGTACTGCGGAAGATGATGTAAAATTGCATATTTTAAGTACATTAGACACTTATTTTCAAAATGACGGAAATATACCTAGCGATTTTACCTTTCAACACTATATCGTCGGACCCATGTTATCATTTCCAATTTATCTTTCTATGTTGGCAGCAGATATTACAACTATCAACTGTATCTACATGNCGGACCCATGTTATCATTTCCAATTTATCTTTCTATGTTGGCAGCAGATATTACAACTATCAACTGTATCTACATGAGAATCTTTTCTCCGCCATTTTGTAAGATAATGCCATGAGAATAAATACCATTTTCATGTGATATCTCGGGAAGAAAGTGACCAATTCCTATAAAATTTGGCAAACCAGTATTACTGAAGCTGATAATGTTAAATTGTATGTTTGAGCATGTCAGGCACTTATTCTCAAAATGGCAGCCATATAGTCTTTTTAGCTTAGAATTCTCTATTATTTAGACACTGTAGGCCTAATATACTCCAGCTTAATTTTGTATGATGTCAGTAGATATTACAACTATTAAAAGTATATACCTAGAGCATATTTTTTCCTCCATTTTGGACCAAAGGAATTAATAAAGTTTTTCTGTCATATCTCAGGAAGCAATTGACAGTTTCCTACCAAAATTGGCAAACAAATATTACTGCAGAAGGTTGTGTAAACTAGTATGCTTTATGCAGGTGAGGCACTTGTTTTCAAAATTGTGGCTATGTAAATATTTTAGGTCAGTATATTTTACTAACGAAACTAATTCCAACTTAATTTATATGCTGGCAGTACCTAATACAACCAAAAAATTGGTCTATTTAGAGCCTCATTTTTCTGCTATTTTGTAAGATAACTCCACCGATAAAAAATATAGTTTTTATTTCATATCTNCGGACCCATGTTATCATTTCCAATTTATCTTTCTATGTTGGCAGCAGATATTACAACTATCAACTGTATCTACATGGAGAATCTTTTCTCCGCCATTTTGTAAGATAATGCCATGAGAATAAATACCATTTTCATGTGATATCTCGGGAAGAAAGTGACCAATTCCTATAAAATTTGGCAAACCAGTATTACTGAAGCTGATGTTAAATTGTATGTTTGAGCATGTCAGACACTTATTCTCAAAATGGCAGCCATATAGCCTTTTTAGCTTAGAATTCTCTATCATTTAGACTATGTAGGCCTAATATACTCCAGCTTAATTTTGTATGATGTCAGTAGATATAACAACTATTAAAAGTATATACCTAGAGCATATTTTTTCCTCCATTTTGGACCACAGGAATTAATAAAGTTTTTCTGTCATATCTCAGGAAGCAATTGACAGTTTCCTACCAAAATTGGCAAACAAATAGTACTGCAGAAGGTTGTGTAAACTAGTATGCTTTATGCAGGTGAGGCACTTGTTTTCAAAATTGTGGCTATGTAAATATTTTAGGTCAGTATAGTTTACTAACGAAACAAATTCCAACTTAATTTCTATGCTGGCAGTACCTAATATAACCAAAAAATTGGTTTATTTAGAGCCTCATTTTTCTGCTATTTTGTAAGATAACTCCACCGATAAAAAATATAGTTTTTATTTCATATCTTNTATTTAGAGCCTCATTTTTCTGCTATTTTGTAAGATAACTCCACCGATAAAAAATATAGTTTTTATTTCATATCTTGGGAAACAATCAACCCATTCTTACCAAATTTGGAGAAAAAAATATACTGTGGCAAGTTATATTAATATGTGTATTTTTTTAAGTATGACACACACATTATCAGAATGGCTGCTATAAAATCATTTTAGTTTTTGTGTGCTATATCTACCATAAGTATGTAATCTATTTTGCCTTATCTTTGTAGACTGGCAGTAGTCACTCATCGAATGTGCTAATACATAACTTATTTGTCCTTCATTTATGAAGATCGTAACATGAAAATCATGGAGGTTTTATGCCATATCTCGAGGACCAATCAACCGATTCCCACCAAATGTTAAGTGCATGTAGTGCTACATTATGTTATGTAAATTGGCATGTTTGAGGTGCAAATTTTGCACACTAACAGAATTCATTTTATCCATCGTTTATGTACACAGAGATACAATTTTTCCAATCTATCTGCAAAATAGTGTCAGTTGAAAAAATCGAACATTTTGCCATATTTCTGGAACAGTTCACATAATTTTCACCAAATTATGCACGCCATAAATGCTACAGTAGGCCATGTAAACTTTTACGATTAAAGTGGACCAAATAAAGATGTTGAAAATGGCGGCTTCATAAAAAATTAGGCAAGTTTGCCACAAATATTAAACAATTTAACCAAATTTAACTAAAATTTGTGTGGTGAAATATATATTAGAGGCATCCTATACACAGCCTCTTTTTTGGCAGTTTCGTAAGAAAATAAAGTTTTTATGCAATATCTCAGAGGCAAATCAACCGGTTTCCACCGCATTCTTCACACAATTAGCCTTACGGTAGACCATGTAAAATTGCACGTTTTAAGTAGCTCAGTCACTTATTTTCAAAATGAAATATTTTAGTTTAGTAAATCCTATCATTTGAAACACTTGACTGATTAAATCCAAAGTTGATGCTCCGAATACGACCTCCATAATGTAGTTTACTGCACACTAACTTATTGTATGAGGTTTCCTGTGGTCAAGTCCGGGGTAAGGCACGTGTGTATTTGCAATTGTCTCACTACTGTTGCATAAGTTTATGGTTTCATTTCTAATGATATTGCTTTCAAGGAGAAGTCAAGTCCTACCTACCAACTCAGTTTTTAAGAACTTATTAAAAAATGAATTGCACCCNTATTGCTTTCAAGGAGAAGTCAAGTCCTACCTACCAACTCAGTTTTTAAGAACTTATTAAAAAATGAATTGCACCCATGTTGAGGAAAGTAGGCTCATTAGTTGTATAAGTAACTTCTTGTTAAATACCTGCATTTATTTGTTCACATATCCAACGGAAAGGTTTAAGTTTGTTACAAAAACTCGATGAATTAAAGCGCCAGTATATCTAAGTTTTTTTTTACATTTTTGTATAGCACAGATACAATAAAAAATTGTCATCTTTATTGTTTTTAAGCATAATGACTGACACAGAGCCTACTTAACCTCATAGGTGGGAAATTGGGCTCCAGGCATTTTCCTGGAATGCATATTTCACTTGGATGAAAACTACTCGCAGGGCAGTGGACTAAAATCGAAGGTGTGTGCGCGTCGTACGCTCTTTTTTTTTTTTAATTTTTATTTATACTCTTGTGTAAGTTGGGGCTATTTGAGTCGAAATAAGAGTTTTGGCTACTGCGCAGACACGGAAGCGCGCCATCAGCATCGACTTCGGTTTCATAAGAGAGGAGAAGATGCAGTTGGACAAACGGACATGTCGTATGTGTAAGTTATTTTATCTTCTTTCAAAGGAGAGGCGGCGAAATTATGCAATGTAAACATCTTACTCTCTTTAAATGTAAAACTGTATCTTTTATACGTCAAGAAATTGTGATTTTTTTACAGTTCTAATGTTACACATCCTCACAAATGTTTCACATCAAAATAAAGAGGAAGTATTGAGTATTTTATTATGTTAACAGTAAGTTTAGCGTTTGCCACTTGGAATAATAATACTTAACGTAATTGGGGCTATTTGAGTAATTTTTCTGGAGCCGTTTGGTTTAAGAAAGAGGCTATTTGGATCAACTCTATAAGTGATGTAAAGCCGGGATTCCACTGAGGCAACATTTTGGCCATATGTAGCCTGCAGCTGACGACAGTTGTCACTATGTGTGACATGTGGCTTGTCAGTGGTAAAAAAAGATTCCGCATGCTACATGTGTTACCGTGTGTAGNAACGGACATGTCGTATGTGTAAGTTATTTTATCTTCTTTCAAAGGAGAGGCGGCGAAATTATGCAATGTAAACATCCTACTCTCTTTAAATGTAAAACTGTATCTTTTATACGTCAAGAAATTGTGATTTTTTTACAGTTCTAATGTTACACATCCTCACAAATGTTTCACATCAAAATAAAGAGGAAGTATTGAGTATTTTATTATGTTAACAGTAAGTTTAGCGTTTGCCACTTGGAATAATAATACTTAACGTAATTGGGGCTATTTGAGTAATTTTTCTGGAGCCGTTTGGTTTAAGAAAGAGGCTATTTGGATCAACTCTATAAGTGCTGTAAAGCCGGGATTCCACTGAGGCAACATTTTGGCCATATGTAGCCTGCAGCTGACGACACTTGTCACTATGTGTGACATGTGGCTTGTCAGTGGTAAAAAAAGATTCCGCATGCTACATGTGTTACCGTGTGTAGNGTTGTCACTATGTGTGACATGTGGCTTGTCAGTGGTAAAAAAAGATTCCGCATGCTACATGTGTTACCGTGTGTAGGATGCGCTTAATAATAGGTAGTTCTTACATATGTATCACAAGTTGAACTTATAAGTTTTACTAATCTGGGTTATAGTATTGTTACAAGACGCCTGAGAGGCGTATCCGAGTTCGTGAGGCATGGAGGTCTTAATAAAACAAAATAACTAAATTTAATTTTTATTAATTCACACAGCTATCATTTACAGCATCAATCTATCTATCTCCACTATTACTCTTTTTATTCCTCAGTGATCGCAGTATTCATTGTCTATCGNATTTACAGCATCAATCTATCTATCTCCACTATTACTCTTTTTATTCCTCAGTGATCGCAGTATTCATTGTCTATCGTAAGCCTAATCGAAGCCCTTCCCAATGTCTGTTTGGTTATAGACAATTAACTCACACTCATCAATAACACATGTTCAGTCGGCTTGCTATCATTTGGAATGTCTTTCACTCACGCATCCAGTCCAATAGTCCAGGTTGGCAGTCGCACTCTTCACTGCGCCGATCCTCCCAGTCGTAGGTTTTCCTCCCGCTGGTCGTTTCTCTCGCCGATCGTTCCTCTTCTCGCTGGTCGCCTATCGCAAAAACTCCAGACACTCAACTATTCAACTCCCGGCTCAGAGGTTCGTCGCGCTTTTTATAGTCGCAGGCCTTGGCCTGGAAGGTTCGCCACATTCCGAGTCACGCTGAGAGAAACTGTCATTAATCCAGAACATTCTTCAGAAAAACGCGGAAATTCAATCCGCTAAATGTCAGTAACGCGCGAGCTAAAAAAAAAAGAGCTTATCTTGGTGCAATGCGCAGGAACATGTGGCGGCACGCCTTAATAAATCAAAACCCTGGTACAAGTAACGCTCGCCTGTCATTCAAACTTATTTTTATTTTAGTGACTGGCCGCCGGCTGTCATATCACGACTCTCTGTCCTCCTCTTCCGCTCGCTCGCGAGACAGAGGTCAAGGTAAGCGAGCGCATAACAATACATACTATTATGAACTGGTGGCTTATAATGGGTAGTTACTTAAAGTTGCAATTAATATTTTAATAAGTAAAAAAAACTAACATCTGAATGATGGAAATAATTTGTTCTGTTATTGGGTGACTGGGAATTATTATAATTTGCACATAACATAGTGACAAAAATTAAGTATTTCCCTAAAAACGAGTGTCGCGAGCACGCGACATCAGGAACAGTAGTGGTAGTTAAAACGTCCGAGTCTGGGCACACAAATGAGGAAATATTTCTCTCTTGGTTAAAACATTTTCATGCTTTTAGGGTTCCCAGAAAATGTCTTCTTTTATTGGATGTACATTCATCGCCATCAATTTACGTATTTTTATTTTTATTGACGAAGGCTCTTTGGACTAACGCCCTGTGAATAAAATGTTAAATATATTGATAGCCGGTAACACTAGGCCAGGTGACTGTAAGTACCCGGCCATAATGGCGTTTTGTCGCGGCGTCAGAGCCGCGAAAGTGCGTTGCACTGATTTCAATTGGAATGGCTAGACAGGAGTTTATGTCGCGGCGACAGAGACAAAAACGCTACATGCAGCGTTTTTGTTCCATCGCGGTATTTCTGTCGCTGTCACGGCAAAAACGCTCGCCATGCATTTGTATGGAGGTGACCAGACCGGCGTCTTGTCGCGATTGCCGGACACGGTCAGTAGCATTCCGTCAGTCCGTCTGGTGCAGCTGGAGAAGAGGCGCGCGAGTTGTGACAATGTTCGATACGGAGCTTTCCATAAACGAGATATCGCACAGAGAAGTGCTGCGGCATGTGAAAAACCCGGCGTGTGCGGACAGGTATGTGAAGACTTATATGCGGCTTGAAGTNGCGGCATGTGAAAAACCCGGCGTGTGCGGACAGGTATGTGAAGACTTATATGCGGCTTGAAGTTGCCGCTATAACTTCCGAGGACTGGGAAGGCATGGACAACAATGTGAAGAACACGAAAGGTAAGCGCAACCAAATTTATTTACCATCAATTGAGAGAGCACTTAACATATATCGATACAACAGTTTTCGTGCTGTGTGCAGGCCTAATATGTGCAGTCTAATGTTGTGGTCTAAGTTGATTAATTAACAACTTTCGTACATGTCAATAAATGTATATGTGAAATTCTAATAACGTATAGGGCAGGAAGGGTTGTCTCAGATATGTGCATAGAAACGTTGCAGACAGGATACGAAATACAAATTTCTCTCGTCCAAAATACATTTCTAGAGAATTATAATTGATTGCATTTTGGTAATAACAAAGTAATATACTACTGCACATGTCATTACATAAATTACTACCTTTTTCATACATCCCAGCATGTATTTTAGAGAACCGCGTATCCTATGCCATATCTTACTGCCACGGAACATAGCCCACAGAGATTCACAAAATAATCAGCTAAAATGTCCGTAATGTTGTTTGCACGCTTTGCCGTGCCACGTGTTTCATAAATCGGATTGCCCTCAATTCCACACGCCAGAGACTCTTCATATATAAAACCGTCCCTCGTTCTCACAAAATTATGTAGTGTACCATCCGCTTGCACAATAATATCCACTACCTCAGGTTGAACACTAATGGCTCCAAGCAAAATCCTCTATTTGTCTGAGAGAATGCCAAAAAACATTCCACGAACCTTCGAGCTCTCGTTAGTCTAAATACGCGTTGGCGAGCGGTGAGGTTTCTCTTTGCGAAAGGTCGCATTACGTGCATTTCCATACGAAAGGCCTCATCAGCAACTAAAACATGAGTCAATGGTGTCCTGTTTTCGTTATGTGGTAAGGGTTTGTCGCATGGGATATTTAAAGAGCCCGACTCAAGTTTTCCAAATAGCACTGATTGTTTGAAAATATTAGAATCTGATGACCTGCCATAACTCCCGATGTCAACGACAATGAAGCAATAGTTTGAGTCCTAAAAGTACCATGGAGAAATTTTTTTTTTTTGTATTTGTAGAACTCAGACTCAGAGTCTTTAGGTTTCACAATTCTGATGTGCTTCCCATCTACAGCGCCTAAGAAGTTTTTAAAGTTCGACCGTTTCTCAAATTCCGAGCAAAGCCTCTCCAAGTCTTGTAATGCTCAGGCATGCATTCAACTTCGTAATGATGGCCAAATTATCATGCAGGTCTCCTTTATGATTTCGGATATAGTACTTCTTCCCATCCTGAACTCAAATTCCAGCGACCTAAACGTATCTCCAGTTGCAAGGAACCTATAAAATTGTTTCTGTTACAAAAAACTTGATAGGCTGAAGTGTATTATTTAATATGAATTATACCAACAATAGAAAAATTAAAAATAGAATGGAAACAAATTAGAACGCACAAATATATGTTACTACAAATTTAATTATGGGTTGGGTCACAACATTAACTACTGCTGCTGGAAAAGAGTGGGGGTAAAGTTTAGTCTACTTTGAGGAATATAATAAATGTCACTAGAAAATAAAAAAATTGTTAAGAGAAAAAACAAAACCGTGAATACATACAAACTTGTGTTTCTTACGAAAGTACCAAGACGTATATGTGCTGGTAAAAAAAAAAAGAAAACGAATGTGGAGCACTAAGTTTTTTAGTTAAGGAAGTCACAATCGCGTATATACAATTTGATTTCTCTAGTTACGACACATTTTAAAAACAATGTATNTGTGCTGGTAAAAAAAAAAGAAAACGAATGTGGAGCACTAAGTGTTTTAGTTAAGGAAGTCACAATCGCGTATATACAATTTGATTTCTCTAGTTACGACACATTTTAAAAACAATGTATTTATGATTTGTTCCAGTCAAAGATCTACAGAAGAAATGTAAGTTCTTAAAAGACGCGTTCATCCGAGAAGTCGAGTACAAAAACAGCCCAGTGGATACAATTGCTGTACGAGAGTAAATTTCAAAAGTATATCTAAAAATGTCCACTAAATTAAATGATTTGTTAAACACTTAAATAATGCTGCAGTTACTAAATATTGTATTGGATTGGGACTTGACATTTTGTTTCAACATATTTTCACAACACAGATATTCCCGTCATCCATATTACACCAACAGGATTTAAACATTGCTGCATGTGTGTAATTATTTTTATGAAACGACATGCGTGCATTATATTTCCAGAACATACACCAACATGGAAGCAGATGACAGTGATGGCGGCGAAGAACAGTCCGACGTTAACGACAATGCACTGACACCATTCGCTTGGGGGGGGGGGTGCCTTTACCGAGGGTAATCCACCTGTTAAACGTATGTTATCCTCCCGTCGTTTAAACAAAGACAGGACGACAAACTCTGAAGAAATAGTTACAGCACTCATAGCAAGCATTAGACGGCTGGAAGATGATGATGTCCGCATGTTTTTGCTTTAACTTATGCCAGTGTTTAAAAAACTAAGCGACCGATCCAAAATGATGGAAATAATGCAACAAGCTGTTTAACAAGAGTCTTCTCCTCCTTCTGATCCTCTTCTTCCTCTTTGGCGGCCAGAATCTTATCCAGCAATGCAGTACCGACCATCACAAGTTTTTCACCAACAATTCCATCCCGCCTGGAGACTTGTACTACATCCTACCACAATTCTACACCGCCATAACATGTATACAAGACATTCGATCTGATAGCTAATCCAGTGAGTTCAGAGTTATCGCAAGACTTAATGAAGATCAGCGAGATATATTTGATCAAATATGCATACAAATAAAGATTCATTCATTGCATATTGTATATTGTATTTCAAATTCGTATGAAACATTTTTATTTCATTGATCCTTTTACACCCCGTTCATGTAACCTGAGTTTACAATTTTATCAACCGCACAGAGATTGTGGTCGTTAATTTTATGGAATACGCAACAGGTTTACTGATCATCAAAACTGTATCTTAATGTCACAGAGAGACGTTCTTCCACGCGCATAGTATTATTGAGCGGTGTTCTTTTCTTCCCAATCCCTGCTTTGACTTTGTGCGAAAGCTCGTCGAAACTACGAACACTAATTCTGAAATATTCAAAGAATCTCTCAGGGTAGTTCCGAAGTTGGTTGGACAATGCATGGAACTGATCGAACGACACCCTACACGCATTAAAAGGATGTAACACCAAACATCCAGAATATCTTTCTCTTCAAGTACCGAAATACAGCCAAAGCAAGCAACAGGTCNAATACCGAGATACAGACAAAGCAAGCAACAGGTCATCACACATCGAAGACATGGCTCCTAATGAAACTCGAACCACGTAGCGGCGGTTTTGTCGCCCTCCCTGCGACGCGGGACGCAGCAACAGAAACGCCAGTCTGGCTGGGGCCTTAATCTTCAAGTGCATTATCGAAATTAACGAAATGATTATGACGCCTCTGCTCGGAAGTACTGTATTTACCAACATGGACTAGGCAAATATTTTAACGCGCTTTTTAATTAAATTTTAAGTGATCAAGTTGCATTCAGACATGGCAGTGTGAGAACTGGTCAACCCAGCGATAAACCGCTGCACTTCTAGATACCCACGGATATCTTAGGAGCATGGACAATATCCAACAAGTAATGTTTTAGTTAGCTGGCACTTAGCTTGTTTGTGTTTTGTGGTTGAGACGAAAGTGATTCCCCTGCAGTATAAGATGTATTCCTACACGCAACGACGGCTGAACATCCACACTACTCCACAATTTAAATGAAGTGTGCCACGGTTGAAAAACATCATAATAACCACGAAGAAATCACCAAACAGGATAAGTAAAATAAGTAGTTACATTGGCTTCAATTTTCCGATTCCAAGTTAAGGAAAATATTGATATATCAATTAAGAATGTTTGTATGAATGGCCTTGGAATCCATCGACGCTTTACCGGTTGTTGTATAAAACGTCTATATATATATCGATGGTTTCCCACGATTCACTGCGCTTTTACGTACTTTTTTTCTTCGCAATTTATTTTCTGCAAAGATTACGGGTAGTAAAATTTAGTATTTTAGGATGCCTCTTTTCCCACACAGCTGTATAAATATAAAAAAGGTATGCAAATTATCAAACACTAGAATGCAAATTTTCAAGTAAGATTGTTTTATTTTGTCACGCGAAATCGCAAAATACGTTTGAAAGTATGTATCTGATTCTACTTAGGTAGTCCGGTTATGGATAAATGCCAAATAAAAACTTAAACTGAAATCTTGTACAAATGATTTTGCGGCTCCCTGCGATGTCTCAGATTCAAGCTATTTTCTTTCCAAAATACTGCTGCCAACTTAAATATTAAATACCACGGATGGCAGGTACAATGTCAAGTCCAACTAATGTTAATTTATAATTCAATATTTATATCACACAAGCCCCTTACATCGTTATATAACGCGACACTCAGAAAACATAACAGTTACGCACGAAAAGATGTACATACGAACATACGATGATGTTGGCTACCAAATTTTCTTAAATTTNAGGCCCCTTACGTCGTTATATAACGCGACACTCAGAAAACATAACAGTTAAGTACGAAAAGATGTACATACAATGATGTTGGCTACCCAATTTTCTTAAATTTACCGTTTACTAACATATGTTGAATCTGCCTCTGCATAAGTAGTATACTATTAACATGCCACNAAGCCCCTTACATCGTTATATAACGCGACACTCAGAAAACATAACAGTTACGCACGAAAAGATGTACATACGAACATACGATGATGTTGGCTACCAAATTTTCTTAAATTTACCGTTTACTAACATATGTTGAATCTGCCTCTGCATAAGTAGTATACTATTAACATGCCACTCTCCAAGAGCATAATATATTAACTGACGTCTTGCATTATAGTATGTAATCACTTTCAGTTTGGTTGTTATCTTAAGACTATTTTTTGCGGTAAATTTAAAAGATAGTTCTAACATTTTTGTTAGTCAATAAGAATACAAGGCGAAAACCGAAAACGCGTGCGTTTTGTTACAAGCACTAGTTTACTGTCCAAGAATTAATGAAACAAGTTTGCAATAAAATGAAAACCACGTTACGTTAAGATGTATTTTGATTGCAACAGGCTTTTTGTACGGTTCGAACCCGTCCAGACAGGATAGCAGATGAGTATATGTGATTCATTATCCAACAACGTCATCAAAAGTAATTTTGAATACCCATGAATTAAAAGTATTACATTTGAAACTAAATATTTCAGTTGGTTCACTAGGCCGAATTATAAATACGTAAATAAAATGTATTGTTACTTGTGCGATGTCATATCAAGACTTAGTAGTAACAGCAAAATAACAGAAAAAAATAACGTGTTTCGCCAGTCAAAATCTCTCAAAATGAAAGAAGTTTTGACAGAAAGGTGTGCATAAATGTAAACAGGAATAAATTTATACATGCATGGGTGTGTATCCATAAGAATAGTAATATTAATCCTCCAAAAGGACTTTCTTTTGTGAAAATTTTGCACAAGACGACGTATTTTATTGCAAGAGAGCATTCAGTAATATTTGAAACAACAATGTGTGCTACCAAAATTAAATACGCTTACAAAAACTGCCAGTTTGTCACTCGAAAAAGAGAAAATACAACTAAAAATATCACCAGAATAAGAACAGCATTTTAGAACTTTTGTTACTTTCAAATTAAATAGCTGTAAAATACTGTCAACCGAACACCTTATCTATTCATCAGAACACAAAGACATTATCCACATCAACACAAATATGATGTTAATTAATATACTTTTCCAGCGACATTATTTTGGTAGTATAAAGTTTTTAACACTAAGTATTGCAAGTATAATATTTAAATTCAAGGAAACTGAAGTTAGTTTTCCTCCTTTTATACACATCAGAGTATGAATTTTCATATAAGTAACGACGTGAAATGACACTACAACTCTCCGAATAGTGTTTTATGTTATCGGCATCTTCAATTTAAGAACAAACTCTCGTTAATACCTCCCCTAGTAATTAAATTAAACGGGTGGCAACCCTCGTTTTGCAGGCTACTTTTTTACGGTTGGAATAATAAACTTTCTGAGATGGTTAATAGAGCAGTGTTAGCTAATTAACAAAAAAAAAATGGTCCCCTTGTTGCAACTGCCCAGGACTCGTAGTTTTCGAATAAAACGCACAGAAAACTTTCGGCGGGAGCGACACAGTTCCTGGTGTGTAGGCAATACGGACACTTGCTGGGGGGAATCACACACGGGCTGTCGCCGGAAACCAGCAGCCAGCTTCAGTACCGCAAGCTTACTGACGTATGGTGAGCTGTGCCAACACAGGTCTCAAACTGGGTCGCTGTGTGAGGAAGTCAACACTCGTTAACCTAAACACGAACGTTTTCTCTCTCCTGAGACCTGCGCTAACACAAGCATTATATTACTGGCTGCTTTGTACTCATTATCAAAAGCCATCTATTTAATACATTATTTATATTCGCTTCCTTTAAAAGTGATATACCAATCAACAGTACAGTATACAAAAAATAGGAAATAAAATTACATAAAATATTTTGTCAGCCGACAGCTTACTTCTACTTTTATGCAAGTTGAGTTTACAGTAAATCCATACAACCTCACAATCATATATAAAACTATCCACAGATAGCTACATAAAAAAATATTGTAAAAATGGGTATCTGTCTATAGATTATTGTTTGGATACCCTTTTTCTGTAATATTGTACTCAAACCCTCATTATCTCTACTGACAACATCGTGGAGTGATCACTTTAGACTCCTTCCCAACTTGCCGCAAGCCAAAGCAGGTTAAGAACAATTACTTGTACGTTAAGGGCAGTTACTTGTTGAGCACACAGAAGGCGATAGCTTCAACACACCACACCATAAGTTCGAAATGCAGTGAAGTACCTTGTTTCTTCGGCGCATATGGTAAAAGACTTTTTTTTACCCCTTAAATATAGATGGCTGTAGTCGTACAACAACGGCAAATGCTCTGCCTTTATGGACAGCAGAACTCTCCTGCAGCTGGCAAGCATTCATCGAAAAATGGGGCGAGGCGATGTTCGGCAACGAGGCAACCAGAGCCCCGAGGTACGGTGAAATCTTGTTCTCCATTAAAAAGGTCCCAATCAACATTAAAGGACCGTTCACGTCCATCAAAACGAAGCACAAAACAGTCCACGAGTCAATCCTTGCCATTTTAGATTCATGGAATTTCCGCTACTGTACAACATTCACCACATATTTTGTATTTCATATTAGCGATTGACAGAACATAAGGCATTGCTTTGCATATTTTCTAAAATATTGTAACAATTTCTCAATGTGAGCGGGCTAAACCAGGTTCGTTAAGGGATGGAGGTCTTAACTAAATGAGTTAATCATAATTACCTAATTTATTTACAATAAATACAAACAAAATATTCTAGTCTCAATATCTCACAACAAATTTATATATCCTGCTATTAACAGTCAATAAATTTTATCTGTACAATTTGCAATTACCTCAAAGAAATTAATGTAATTAAATAACTAAAATCAGTCCCATTAAACAGTATATCAAAACCTATTAAATTACTTTACAAATTATATGTCCATATTTGACAGTTCCAATATTTACAATAAAGTCCGTATCACATGTCCATACAGTCCCACCTCAGTTTAGTCCAGATCCCACCAGTCCCCAATGTTCTATAGTTCTCCGAGCGTCCTCATGCACAGTAGCCTTCACTCGTCGGGCTTCACTCTCTTTCGTCCGTTCACACCACAAACACCTCGTCCACCGTCGTCTCACAATATCGCGTCGTCGTCTGTCCTCTTCACCGATGTCCCTCACCACACCAGACATCGTCCTATTACCCACTCAGCCAGATGGCTTTTACCAAAGACTGCCGACCACCCGACTGCGGCTGTATTTATAGTGTCGTCATCGATCACCCTGGAATTTCTCTAAATGCCACGTGGCGCCGAGGGTCCTAGTTACCAGAATATTCTTGCACATCCTCGCAAGTCGTTGGTTTCTCCGGCAGGGGAGAAGAGGGGCTGTGACGCCAACCAGGCCAGTTGTCAATCATTCCCCCGGCTGCCTGCCGCCCGGAGCACGTCGCCTAGGGTGAGGAGGGTCGAGGGGGGACAACCCCGTCACTCCTGTTCTAGCGACAGCCCACGCGCACCTGACGCGATGGTCAACGCGAGTAACAATACGCAATGCTTTACTGATGTATTTTTTTGAAATCGCCTACAAGAAAGAAGTACTTATTTTTTGCCGGCAGTCTCTAGTCAAAAATCAATAAAGGCAGTGCAGTTCATCTATAAAGATTTCCTAAAAGTTGATAAGCTATTATTTATGTTGTGTCATGCGAAAAATTTTGTTAAACAATCTTAAATAGAACATACAGCAAAAAATGAATAAATCAAAGATGGCGACGACTGATCCCCCTTAAGACACCAAGAAAATCCTGTCGCGCCCACGACGTGATCAAATTATACATATTTTCTATTCGTAAATAGCGTCCCCCCCCCCCNAGCTGATCGGCTGGAAAAATTTTAATTTTTTTTTTTTCGCATTACGCTTGTCGCGCTGTCGTGATTTTAGCACGACGCAGAAGCGAAGGGGAGAGCGAGTGAACAAGTCGTCGGGGGGAATTGAGAAGTTTGGGTGGCTCTTTAACAACGAGGTCTTGAGAGCAGATGAGGGTGAAACGAGGTGAGAATGGAGCAGCGCCGGAATGAAAGGGCGGGGGGAAACGGGAGATCCCCGAGAAAGCCCGCCGACCAGCGGCATCTTCCGGCACAATTCCCGCTTGCGAAAATCCGGGAGTGACCAGGCCGGGGATTGGACCTTATTCGCCCTGGCGAGAGGCGAGCAGTCTAACCGCTCAGCCACCGCGGCCCCTAACGAGAGAGAACTGCTCGTGGTCTGGGTCGCGTGGGAGAACTAGCCGCCATGTTTACGAGTCGCGACGCGGACCTAAAGTGCGTTGCGCAGCGTGGGGCGACGGCTGTGGCAAGGGCGCCCCGCGGCGTCCACTGCTCGTATCTCACTTCCGCCACCCCTTCACCCCTCCGCCTCACCGACGTCCAAAACATTAACAACGCACTCCTGCCGATAGCTCCCCTCCAGCGTATACTTGAGCCTCGCTGCTTTGCTGTAAATTCCTATCCCGTTTTCGTGAATCCTATTTACTTCCTCCACATACCTACTTCCTCCACATACCTCGAAAAAAGTTTTGCGCCATCCTGTAATTGGTTGCTCCTGAAGGATGTTCGCTGGGACAAAAGGGCGCATTACAAATAGACATTCGTCAAGTATGTCATGGTATTCTGTACAGACAGTGTGTATTCTCACCCCACACTTTCTCATAGGCCGTGAGCATCTAGTAGCTCTCAGTAATCCCGGTGTTACAAAACTCTTTTCTGTGTGTGTATTTGTACGACATACTGTACAAATTGTATCTAGTATTATTTCCTCGCATAAAAAATATCTACACCGCATATTTTTTGCATAACCAAAATAAAAAGTTCTTTGTTATTGCGACGTACAGATAATAAAATCGACTCACTTACTGAAAAGAGGTAATTCACACAGACTTAAGTCAAGAAATATTTTAAAGAAAACTATAAAATGTTTTCTAAATTTTTAAGAATTTCTAATATTATGAATATTTATTCATTTTTTGTAACAGTATACAATCGTTGTAAAAATTAATTTTACTATACATACATCAAAATGAATTAAGACACGACCTTTTAGTCACCCGCGCTAATTTTTGTATAATTGTTTTCGTTTATTATATTTGTACGTCCCAAGCATACAAACTGTGATTTTGACATCCCACGATGAAAAAATAATACGATACACTTTTTTCTTATGCGAGGAAAGAATACTTACAAGTCATGTGTACAAGTTGGATGGTATTTCGTGTAAATATAAAGTAATGGATTTTTGGTAATCAGCACGTAATGTGTACAAAAAGGATGCACCGCGACTAAAGAAATACCTGCACCTGTCCCACCATTATAAGCGTTTCCGAAAGAAATTTCAGGAAGGTAAGTAAACAGCTCCGCTATTAAATGTTCGGGGTAAAAATTATAAATATTTAAGGAGTCAACGGAGAATCAAGCCATTAACGAATAAAGTATTATTCAATACACGACGTGATTCTTAACATTTCGAACTGCTACTTTCATGCTCAACACCACTAAGGTTCTAAATTTCATTAGACTTTGCAAAATACGTACACTTTCCGCACTACTCTAAGTGTAAGGAAATGCTGGCAGATAAAGAAACGTTTCCTTGAACATTGCTAACTTTATTCACACGACTTACTATAAAATCTGAGAATTTGAATCTAAAATCCATGTCTCTGGTCTATCCTGTACCTAATACAAACTTAACACGACCTGCTTTGTCTGTTGGGCGATGACATTTAGAATTTAGTATAAGTCCGTGAATATTGCATAAGTTAAATGACTTTAAAGTTTATATTACGGTCAAGCAAACATCGTCACCAGAATATTATACCTATCTTAAAATATATAGAAAAAAAATTAAGCGTGAATATTTTGTTCATTTGAAACGAAGCACAAATGAATGTATGAAGATTCGGCAAAGCAGAACACTCTCCATTACTTTGAAAATGTGGGTAATTTGTGTTTGTACTATGGCAACATCTAAACCATTTGCCACCTCNGAACACTCTCCATTACTTTGAAAATGTGGGTAATTTGTGTTTGTACTATGGCAACATCTAAACCATTTGCCACCTCGACACATACATACGAGTATTTTGAGTTACTGAAGGAAATATACAAAAACAAACAGTGTAACATGTTCAATGCGCTCCATAAAACTAATCAAATGTAATAGAAAAATCACTTCCAATTAATTAAAAATAATATTTTGAATTTTTTATATTGTAGACACTTCATTACATTGAGATGTACTTTGTGCAGATATCTACGGCAAAGGCGTACACACGCATTAATACGAATTCCATCACTTTTTGGTTCGAAATCTGAATCTACTGAAAATCCCGTTCCCGACCTGGCGAAATGTGTTAATAATCACTGGAAAGCCAGACATTCCAGTTTTCAGTGGTAAGCAACGAAACTGCAGTGATGTGATTTTCAGGGGAATCGCAAACTAATGACGAAAAACAATAGCACGAATAATATAACGGGCAAAAAGGACTATAAAGATATATGCAAACAACTGACACTAGGAAGACAACAATATCCTCCAGCATGTGCTACAACAACTTCCACAACGGTTCAACAACTTAAACTTACATTGATCGATCACCACAGACAATCTCCCTTATAAACTACTACATCGTGAAGAAAAATACAGATAAATAACTACGTGCACTTTTTAATTATAAAGTGCCCTAACATCAGCTTTTCACTCAAAGAGCAAATTTTACTAATATAAAAACAGCATGTAATTGAAATCAATGTGTGTTGCCATCCTAAGATTGTGGTCGGATTTTGGTAACAAATTTACGAGAGAAGCACTTGAATTAGACGTAATCGAATTTCCTGGAATATAATTTTTATTATAATCTAAATCTAGTAAAAGTGAAAAATTTTAAAACTATAAAAACTACAGAGTCGCGTGTGCGTTACGTGCAGACAAAGCTTGCACATAAATGTAAGCATATTCAATTAGTAATATTGTATGTATGTAAAATTCTTGAAAAACTTCTCATTCTTGAAAAGACAGTGCGCCATTCTGTCAAACTGTATGCTGTATGGTTCTGGAACTAGTTTCAAGTTCGCAAGTAAAAAACCGATTACGCCACGGAATAACAACTCAAAACGGCCGGACGTCGTAAATGTTCTTGAAGTAACTCGCTAAGCTGTTATAATTTTTTCCGTAAGTTTCTGTGTAGGTTTTACGTACTATCAAGAACGATCTGGCAGGAAATGATCACTCCAGTCTACTGAGAGCTATCGTGGCGAGATGAGAACACGATGAAATTATAGTTGGTTCACGAAATATCGATGCATTCTAAAACCCTATCAGAGGTTTTTTTTTTTATTGTTAACTGCCTACCCTTTTGCAACATGTAAAAATTGACACTTGGCTTAATGAATAATACCAATGCGTGAGTAAAGGGAAAATTGAAGTTCGGGAACAGGGTCCAGGGTAGGAAACTGAGAAGCCACCACCGCCATCTTGTTTTCGGCCACCATATTGTTTCCTGTTGTTATCTTGTCCACTATCTTGTTTCCGGCCGACATTTTGTTTCAAATTACTCATTCTGTCAGACATGTTCCACTCGCTCGACTACCAACTTGTCCGCATCTTGAATGAATGCTCGGCGACTGATTTCTTCATCCAAATGTTGAGGATTTTCGTAGGTACACTCCAGCCAAAGATTATATTTTATGGGACTTTCTTCAACTTCTTCTGTTAATTGATTGATTATACTTTGCTTAATGTGGTCCAGGAATGTACAAATGTCTTTCGTACCAACAAACTTGTTTCCAATCACATAATCGTTTAACGTACCATTGAATGCTGGTTGTTTAAGGTAGAAGCCGTTCGATGTGGTTTCACGAACAGCTAGTACAGGTCATTTCTTAGCTGCTGAAACACTGCCTTTACAAGTCTTGATATGTATCTTCAGCTTATCACCACGTTTGAACATAGCATAGGAAGGGCCCTTCACGCAAGTAGTCCTTTCATGATTCCTTGCACCTTGGCTGTGAACAAATATCTTGTCACGATAGCAGCAACGAAGACTTGAAGTCGTCGATGGCAACACTACTGTAGGTGTCCCATCCAAAGATTCCCAACAGCTGATGGGTGAAACTAAATAAGGCTTGGAATTATGGGTACGTGGATGAGACAGAAATGCAGGTAATATGTGAATCGCTGACGCTGAAATATGCTAAGCTCGTTTTGTCTGGTCAGTGCGATCGAAAGCCCACCACTCTGCGAGTTCGCTGCCAACATAACCTAGAGTACTTCAAACAAATTTTACTTAAAAAATATATGTATAGACTATTCGCGGTTTCTTTACACTTTTGGAATCAAACCTATGAAAAATCACCCTATGACGCGTGTGTTCGTTTCATAACCATGCTATGTATCACAAGCATTTTACACCTACTTCTGTTAACATAAAATTATGTAAAATTACCTTATTTTTGGTTAAACTAAAATGTTATATGTATATTTAATTTATAAAATATAATATTCAAATTATAATTAATATGAATAAAAACAGTGAGCAAAGAGGTGTGTTGGTAATGCTTAGTAAAAAAAAGTTCTTATCCAAAATATTTCTACATCGAGTGCGCATGAATGCGATACGTTGTCCCTCTGGTGTAATTTTCTAGATGGTTAGGATTTGTTTGCACAAAGAGGAAGAATATCCTGGAAGTGGAACTTTCAGCAGGGCTTCAGAAAAAAATTCCGGTAACCGTTAATGGAATATCGTTACGCGAGAAAGGAGTTTTTTTCTCAGAAGGTTGGCATTTAGACTGCTCGACTGGCCGGGAACCAGCTGTGCTTGCAGTAAGAGTGTTGAGGCATACTCTGATGCGAGGAGGGTGATGGAGGTTTGGTCGGGGGAGGAAGGGGGATTGTCTGCAGGCATCTTCGGCCCAGGCCGATGTGTGTGGTTGGGAAAAAAAATAAAAATAAGTTTGGTGGGCCAATTAGCCAAGTTGAGACGCACAGCGGGTAGCGTCGCATCGTCCGCAGGAGGAACTCTCATCCTCGGCAGGGAGACAGAGACGGGCAGTGCCAGGCGGAGTTATGTGCGCGGCGATCCTCCGGGGCTCCGGGACTTGGAATGAACTTGTAACGAGTTGATGTAGCTGGCCGCGGGGACGGTCCTAGGAGGCGAGAGAGGCAACCCCGGCGTGATAATGAGGCTAATAAAGCGGCGAGGTTTATTGGGCGCGGCGCGACGCCATCGGAACGAGTTCACTGAATTACGTCGAGGCCGCGCGAGATTGTTTTTCTCTCCCACCCCACGCCCCTCTTTTACACTCACTCACTCACTCACTCACTCACTCACTCACTCACTCACTCACTCTCTCTCACACACACGCCCGGACAAGACGGCCGACAAGTGGCGGGCGATTATGCGTGCGCGTTAACTTCGGCGGAGTGATCTCCGATGTCGTCCCGTGCACCGATTCAAGATGTCCGTACGTCTCCGGCTACAAATTAGTGATGTCGATATAGGAAAAACTGTCGACATTATTTATATTGGTTATTTTTAAAGGTATAGTTTTACAAAACTATATATCGAAGGAAAAATATCGATTTTCGTTACATCGGAATTCGATATTTTACGTATTTAAGGACTAGACAGTTGTTTGGAATATAAGGCTACATATTGAGGACACGTGGCATTCTAGAAAGATGTGGCGCCTGTTTTTGGTGAATGTTGTCGAAGTAAAAATAGTAATTTTTAAATTCCATTTTTGTATTCACAGCAGAGCTTATAAAAAGAACATTTAAAAAAATACTTATTTCCGATATATGGAAAGAGATATCGATTTTGATAAAATATCGTTACAATATATCGACCATTTATAACGATATATCGTTGATATAATATCGTCACTTCGATTAATCTATATTTTTTCACCATATTNATCGGTCTGCCGCGCGCGCAGCACTACGTTGTCACGTAAAATCTTCGCCCGTAAAACCGACTTTACAGGCAACCATTTTTTTTTTTAAATTTTAAATATCTGACTTGAAAGCTTCCGCCTAACACGAACTTACATGTTTATAGTTTATGGGTTCTCCAAGACAACCCCTCGACCACGAAACATAACGTCGCTTGTTCACAAATCGTCTTCTAGGCTAGCTTATTCCGGCGTGTTTCATCTTTAACAAATAACCGCCACGCCCACAAATCCACTGAGCATCGCGTGCGACGTGTTTGATTTCACGAGGTACAACTTTCAACCCAGATGTTTGTTCATGATCTTCATTAAATGACAACCAGGATTATTAATTTGATTACACTAGACAGTAGTGAAATGGCAAGACTGAGGAAAGTTAGGGAACAAACTCACGCAAAAAAAAAACTGCTGTACGTAGCAAACAAGAACAACGAAATAAATAAATAAACTAAGTTGGATGAGAAGTGGGATTGCGTGTTTTGTAAGAGAGCAACACCCACATAACAGGTATCACTTCTAAGGTGGGACCACAGGTGTCCGCCAGCCCTGAATGTGGCACTAAATGTGAGCTCGTAAAGGACCAGCCACGGAATGCGTTAGTGAGGAAAAGAGTAACGACCGGAGGAAACCCATCGGCAACGTCCGCTGCGTTTCCCACATCCGAATAAACGGTCGTCAAATCCCGGCACAACATAGTCGTGTCGACATTCTCACTCTCCGTCATTTTATCGGACCACTTTCCCACACTTGTCGGATCACACTTCCACCTTCTCACATCCGAGTCGGGGGCAGTGTTGCCAATCTAGCTTTTCCCCGCTAAATCTAGCTTTTCCAAAGTTAGGTTTTGGGGGAATAAATAATTTAATCTGCCTTGCGAGAAATGTAGCTTAGTGAGTTAAATTCAAACAATAAAACAGAAACGATTTGCCCCCCCCCTCCCCCTTCTTCTGAGGATGCGGAAATTAACCTCAATTATTCAAAGCAAACCACATTTTAAAGTGTGTGTGTGTATATATATATATAGTTTTAATTTTTTGGGTTTTATAAGCGTGAGGTGTTTGAATAGCAAAGTTATAATTAAAGTTACTGTGATTACGTGATTTTAAATAGTTTTTATAGAAATCTAGGTTTTTTTAATGGAAAATAGCTTATTTTTATGTGCGGCCTAGCGGGATTTTTTTGAAAACCTGCTGGCAATACAGGAGGTCAACGTGCCGAGAAAGACGTGTCCTATGTTTAGCAGAAGACTCGACCGTCTTTATTTATTGTACCTCAGGAAGAAATATAAAAATACGAATGAAAGACGACGTTGGTTTAATCTAATGCTAACAGAAAATTTTCTGCGACCTGCGGTTTTGGCCCATAAAATGACCTGTTTTCCACCACCGCGATTAATAACTACGTCGTACTGGATTACATTTATTAATAAAATACGGTGTCTCGCTAATCAGTAAAAAAAGCAACAACGTACGCCTACTCTCACTTTGCACATACCGTGATTTATGAGCACTGAACTTAAGGGGCTCGTCTACCTGGCGCTTGAACTGCGTTGCAGAGTGTTCCAAATACACGTTTTCCAACGAAACTATTAAGCGCGCGTCCAACGTGCTGATCTACGAAAAGAACACACACTTCAGACGAGGGCTGTTGAGTGCATTCAAAATATCACGTACGTTAGAAACATCAATTCAGAGTACTCCAAAACCGCTTAAAAAAACGGCCTTTCCAAGGCGCTGTAGCTCAAAATGCACGCATCAGATACATATAAAACTACTATAGGGGCCTGCACTGAACCTTCCTAAAGACTTCCCACTAATAAAATAATATGGTCACCGCTGAAAGTCCCATAGGTACACGCAGCACGACGAGAACACTGCACGCCAGTTCAGAGCCTTGCGCTTAGCGGCGATGGCGTACTTGATGCGCGTGGCAGTGTCGCCCTTATCGCTCCCGCGCTTCTCGGCCTAAACGTGGGAAAAAGTTCCAGTTAGACGGGGGCCTTAACACAACACAGGTGGCCTACTCCAAGAAAGCATTGTTCTCGTCAGCTGGATATCGGATCGACCGACTAGATAATTTGGCTTTCATTAAAGATACAGAAAAAAAAAAAAAAAGGGAAAAGTAATTTCAGAAACTGGTGGATACTGAAATAAAAAATTATAAATGCAACAAAAAAAATTTTTATTCAAACAATTTAGGTATTTTTTTCTATTTGGAACTCAAAATCTACGAAGGGTAGAAGACACCCAGACTGGTAGGAAAGGTGTGGATAACCACAGCCTGTTGAACTGTAATGACAAATCGACCCTGCTCCCGAACACCTGTATATAATTAATGCAGTTACTTCTTTCACATAAGCACATAGACTGATGACAGCAGCGCGCCGAAACATGGCGAAATCCACCGAAAGTGCAGCCAGGACGATTAGACGAATCGTGGCAATGTTAGAGAATATTTTCAAGCCCTGCCCAAAAAAAATAGTGTCCTTGAACGAAGCACGTGGCAAAAAGAGATGATGCTGTGAAGTCTGCTAAGTAGCGAAAATAGGAGAACGCAGCATAAACACCAGCATTCTAGAGACTGTGTAACAGATGATACTTCAACATTTTGAAAATATTTCCACAAGTCATGGACCGATTTCTGGCTCAGTGGTCAGAATCCTAAGACTTTCGTGTCTGACGTTCTCGATTGTATGCAAAGCCCAGGCACGACAGTGATAGTTTGAATGTAAATTCTCAAGTGGGAGATAAGGCGAAACTCGCAGACGAAAAATACTCTCGGAAAACTTTGAAGTCTTACTTCATTACGTATCCACCCACCATTACAGTAACTAACATCACACCAAACCCTGTTTAGAAACTTACTACGGATGTCAGGTGTTAACAAGCTATATAGTGTTGTTTGCTAACTTTACATTTGTCTCAAAAAATTGAGAAGTAACACCGTACGAGAATGGCCGACGCGCTATTATAATCGCTATTTAGAAATTTTGTACTTAATTACTTTTCCTTTCTTTATAACGCCTACTCTTTTTTCGGTTATGATTTGAGTTCTTTAAGATGGTTCCCATTTCGTTTGCCCTTTTTTTCCCCTCCCGTGCCCAAAGAACAAGGAACGTAAGGCTATAGGTTGTTGAAGGACGGCGGATGACGTGAGGTAAATGGCCCTCGCGTTTACAGGCAAATACCAACAGCAGCTGGCGGTTCGAATTTCCCCAGGGTCGTCGACAGAGAAAGAGAAATAACAGGTGGTCGGGGGGTGAAAGAGAGGGCGCGGCGCATCTTCTTCATCTGCATGAGAATGGAGCAGAAAATGCAGCGGTAATTTTCGCTCCTTGTACCCCCGGTGTGATTCTCTTCCACCCTTCTTCCTCTCTTCCTCCTTACTCTCTTCGCCAGCGCCAGTCGATTCCTTGGCGCCACCCCCGAGCCCTCGCGGAAGCCCAGTTCCAGTTTGCTGTCTGCTGCAAGACTGATCAGCCCTGCGCCTGGCGCGGTACTGGCGGATCCAAGTTAATGGTTTAGTGTGCCCTTCCGCAGCTCGATAAGTGATACAGCGCGCCTGTCCAACTTAGACTGGGAACTTGAATAAGATGGAAGTAGCGCACACAAGGAAGCGTTGGCTATCGTATGACCCGAGTAGCTGACACCGTTATGCTCAAAGTTGTCCGAATTAGTTCGGGTGAGTGAAGAAATTTGGGGGGCTATTAACAGCGATGTCTTGAGAGTCGATGGGGGTGATCGAGGTGAGAATGGAGCAGCGCCGGAATGAAAGGCCGGGGGAAACGGGAGAACCCCAGAGAAAACCCGCCGACCAGCGGCCTCGTCCGGCACGGTTCTCGCGTGCGAAAATCCGGGAGTGACCCGGCCGGGGATTGAACCCGGTTCGCCTTGGTGGGAGGCGAGCAGGCTAACCGCTCAGCAACCGCGACCCTCCGAATGAATTATGCGTACACTGAATAGCGCAATCATCAGCAATACCATGCAACGAATCCCAAATGAACGATGTGTTGAACCCATTTAATTTTAACGGAATTTTTTTTCTTCAAAAACGAACGTTATTTTCCAAATGACTGCGGTAGAACTGCATATATTTAAGTATTGTTGCAAATTTGCTTTAGTGAAAAAATACAGTAATACAACTTTTTGTTTATCGTTTTCGTTCGTCCGTTTTGATAGGCACACTACCACAGAAACATGGAACAACCATACTGACTGGAGATGCTCCGCGGCTTAACAAATTTTATTAAAATACTGTCGTCATAACATGTCGCGCAATTCTGTGACGACCTGTCAGCGTGTGTCTTCTTGTGAAAGAAGAGGATGTAATTGCCTTGCGATGCAGATATGAAAATTAATTGTAGTGTCCCTCTCTCTCTGTCTTTCTCTCCCACTCCTCTTTATCTATCTCTCTATCTATCTATTTACATATCTACTGGTGTACTATTTTTTGTCCATTCCTTTTCCACTTTAAGTAACCACTGGTAAACGACGTATAGTTGCNCTGGAGATGCTCCGCGGCTTAACAAATTTTATTAAAATACTGTCGTCATAACATGTCGCGCAATTCTGTGACGACCCGTCAGCGTGTGTCTTCTTGTGAAAGAAGAGGATGTAATTGCCTTGCGATGCAGATATGAAAATTAATTGTAGTGTCCCTCTCTCTCTGTCTTTCTCTCCCACTCCTCTTTATCTATCTCTCTATCTATCTATTTATATATCTACTGGTGTACTATTTTTTGTCCATTCCTTTTCCACTTTAAGTAACCACTGGTAAACGACGTATAGTTGCNTATCTATCTCTCTATCTATCTATTTATATATCTACTGGTGTACTATTTTTTGTCCATTCCTTTTCCACTTTAAGTAACCACTGGTAAACGACGTATAGTTGCTTATACTAAGTGGAAGCCAGACTTTTCAGCAGTGTGTAATGGCACATATACTAATTCTAATAACTGTATGTGGAAACATCAAACAATGGAAATTTTGGTAAGAATATTATTTAAAGAAGTTCACCTACGTCTGAGATAACAAAATTCCTCATATAGGCAGTGATCGTTTTCTATATTTTCTTTGATAAATCCTAAAATCAACAAATATTTATCAGCTGTTCTATCCGCCATTTTTCCGTTCGACCATCTAGCCAGACGTGTTATATCGCTCCGCTTGCTACTGCGCTTGGAAGGTGTTCTCTTAATTTTTTGGGCAACCGTGCAGTTGTCATTTGTCGTATAATTATAGCATTATAACAACTGCAAGTACAACAATGTTTGCATACCCTCAAGCTTTAGGAAAAAAAAAAAATCTGAAGTAATTCAGTTACCTAAGAACTAAAATAGAGTAAGGAACCATTGGAGCTATTTCGAATACACAGAACTTGAACCAACCAGTTAGCCAGCGACTTTGAGATAGTCGCCCATACTTAATCTCTGCCGCAACCTTACAAGGTTAAATACAGGAAGGGGGAGAAGAAGAGGTTTGGGCAGCTCTTAACAGCGAGGGTGATCGAGTTGTGTATGGAGTAGCGCCGGAATGAAGGGGGGGGCGGGGGAAACGGGAGATCCCCGAGACGGCATCTTCCGGCACGATTCCCACGTGTGAAAATCCGGGTGTGACCCGGCCGGGAATTGAACCCGGTTCGGCTAGGTGAGAGGCGAGCAGGCTAACCGCTCAGCCACCGTGGCCCAAGGCTAAATAGAGTGAGACTCGTTTTCTAGCACACTCCTACAAGCAGATTCCCCGAAACAGTCTACCGTTTGCTTGGTGTTGTCATCGGTATTACCCGCTNTGCTTGCGTCATCATGAAGTACTACTTCGCTTGACAGTGTGCCGACGAGATGTCAGTTATCTGCGTAGAGCGTTTGAATCCCGCTGACAGACCGACTGGCGAGCCCGGTTCTGCGCGCGAGTGTACTCCGTGGATGTCGAGTCGTGGAGTTGACGTTGGCGTCCATGGCGACGTCAGTGGTGATGAATCGGAAGGTTCCGAAAAGCCACAGACACATCGCCAAGGTGCAGTCAACGAGAGCCAATATGTCAAAGTCAAAATGTGTTCCCCGTCGCACATTTATTCCGTAAAGAAAATTTCACAAGACATCCAGGTTACACTGGCTTGGAACCACTTGATACTCTAATCGGTGCTCACAATTGCAGGATCTGGACTCTGTATCAGCCTTCTCGTATTTCGTGCATGGCGTAGACTAACAACCATCGCCGGTTCAGCCTTCACATCACGAGTACGAGACGTCATAGCGATTATTAACATCGAGTTGAGTCGAGTTGGGAGACTTGGGCGGTTCTCAACAACGAGGTCTTGAGAGCCGATGAGGGTGAAACGAGACGAGGATGCAGCAGCGCCTTACTGCAAGGGCGAGGGAAACGGGAAATCCCCGAGAAAACCCGCCGACCAGCGGCATCGTCCGGCACAATTCCCACTTGCGAACATCTGGGAGTGACCCGGCCTTGATGGGAGGCGAGCAGTCTAACCGCTCAACCACCGCGGCTCCTATATTAATCTCGAGGACCTGCGGAACACAAGAGGTTTACACATTCGCTACGCGATTTGAAGTTGTAAAAGGTTGCTTTTTTAGGGTTTCTGGCTTAACAAACATTCCTTTTACATTTCTGTGTAGCACTTCACTTTGCAAATTCTTCTAATAATATTTATCCTAGTAAAGGCCATTAACAAAGTAAAAAATGTATGCCTTCCTCTCCACTCATGGCTATCACAACTATCCCCAAAAGGCTTCCTGACACCTTCTGTAGGTGTGAAACGCTAAGAAGTGCCAAAGTTCCACGATATTACGGTGACACGCGCATATTAATTGTCGGCAGCACTAATACAGCCTAAAGCATTTGTCAGGTGGCGGTGCAGTTCCTGTTCAGTCTAGCCGAAACCTTACGAATGTAGGGCTCTGAAGCTGAAAAACTGAAGCTGCCTTCATGGAGAACGCGTTTCATGACCAACAAGTCACTTCGTCTGACACTCATGAGACTCAGAGCTGCAATACAGTCACTCAACTTGTGTAACACTTTTAGGTCACTTTGTACTAAACGTAATTTTATCCGAAATGCAATTTGGTCCTGAACGCAAATTTGTGCTAAATGCCAGTTAATCACGTAGTCCAAAATCATACTCCAAATGACATGCATTTTCTAATTGTGTCGCACTCCGTGATGTTTTGAAAAGCTGAGGAGACACTGCACCAGCCGGAAGCAGCAACTGCTTGACCTGAGGCGGGAGGCTAGGTATTCACAATCATAACTGGTTTAAAAACAATGTACATGTTTTCGACACCGAAGTGCCGCGGTTTGTGACCCAGACTGCTCCTCCTGTGCCTGATCCGTAAAGGTATAAACAGGAGACAACTTTCTGAGCAGTTTATAAGGTGAGTGCGATCAGGACTTCCCATAACATTCAGGCTTTGCATATTGCCACAACAGACTGCACATAGAGAAAATATGTACATGTTTTCTGCAATCTCAAGCAGCATTTCGATTTGCTCCCCCTTGTACCTGAGCCACTATGGTATTACAAGGGACATCTTTCTGAGCGTAGTTATAGAGTGCACCTCGGCCTCAGGATTTCCCAGTAACTGCTGTCACAACAGATCACGTCAGGTATCATGTCGTGGAAGTGCACTCGGCCAGGCATTTGTGTCCAGAACATGTCTAGTGAGCTTGAACAGAGCTCATTAATTGGGAGCAGTTGAATGCTCTCAATAGAAAGAGAATACGCTCTTTCCGATCGCAGTGGGTGGAGGTTCTCCGCCCGAGGGCGGTTCCACCTCACCTGTCAACAGCAGTGTAAGGAGTTGAATCCTTACGTGCCACCTTGATAGGGCCGAGTGCTATCCTCACTCTACAAAACCCGCTTTGTAAACGAGTCCTCTTACTAGGCGGACCAGACCGTCGATCCTTCGTTAGCATGCATCAACCCTTTGAAACTCGGCCTGTGGCAGGTCGGCACGCTTGCGCCTGATGCCGTGAACCCAGTTCGAAAGCAGTGTTTACTCTGTGTTCGTGAGAGACCAGTGATGTACGTTGAGCTTGTCAGATCCGCCAACAACCCGGGGCGCGCCACGATCTGGCGGGTTGCCTCCCCACAGCGAACTGGCAGAACGGTGAATTCGGTGATTCGCAGCAGTGGTTCAATGGTGACACTACATAGCATGAGCACAGCAAACCCCCATAACGTTATACGCGGTGGAAAAACAGCGTACAAGGAACTCGAGTAGAGTGGTGTCGTCATTAATAGTTATGTGGGAGACACCAGTACTCACAAGCTCCCGCCACAATTTACAATGAAGTTCACGTCCAAATTTATTTACTAGACGCAATTTAAATTCTGATGCGAGTCCTCGAAAATTGTTGGTAGTAAACATTTTTTTTTTTTTGACAAAGACAGGAAAGTGCTGCCGGCTTACACATTCCCACAATAATACTTATTACACTCCCAGGTTTCTTCCGACTAATCATTGACTTGAATGGTGGCGCTGTTGTATAGCACCCACAAATGAATACACTCAATTAAAAAATCCTGCATTCGGAGCATTAAAAACGTTTTCTGAAGTAGGCCTATCACAC
The DNA here is from genome assembly GCA_002778355.1 of Clitarchus hookeri. Lineage (NCBI taxonomy): Eukaryota > Metazoa > Arthropoda > Insecta > Phasmatodea > Phasmatidae > Clitarchus > Clitarchus hookeri. Next base: position 346,194 of record NQII01000614.1, on the reverse strand, counting down.
GGCGTTTTATGACGTGGTTCATTAGATGGGTGATATTGCACAGATGAATTCGACATCCAGGGCCGTTGTTAAAATTTAAACAGTTGCTGACTTTAGCGGAAGACTAGTTCAAATTTACCGATGTTTATTCTGCGAAAAAAAAAAAAAATCCAAGCTTCAACGGACTCAAATGTGCTGTACTTGCACACTGACAAACAGGCTTCAAACGAGCAGTTTATGACACTTTTTGCGTTTATTGCATTTTATCACACTATTGCACCATTCACTCCATGAAGAGTTAAGTCGTTAAGCATAATTTGCAAATGATACAAATCGACTTAAGTAGACATAAACTGTAGTGTGTTTGGAAACAATATGGCTATTTATTTAATTAACATAACACATGAAAAGGTTTACGCAACTGCCAAAAATTTTTGATCGTGAATTTCCTTCTGTGGAGCGTTACATACGCTCCTGCAAGACTGTAGCTTTCTCGGGTAACTGACTTTTACACAAATTTCTTCAGCCTATTGCTTTCCATCTTCCCTACCCTCTTCGCCCCATTTTGTTCCTTGTGCTGCCGTCTTCGGGCTGGTTAGGACTGAAACACCTGAGAGATTCAGCAGCTGCATGGTGATAATTTCCCGTACCTGGAAGATGAAGTAAATTAACCTTATTAAAATAAATGCGTATATTTGCAAAGTCTTGGGTTGGAGGTACGCAATTTGAACACTTATTGATTTTGCCCGACTTGTAAAAAAAATAGTGAATAAATAAAGATGATAGTACATAATCCCCCAGATTGAACAAACAGGCCAATAACTCCCTTAAATCTTCACGAATTTTAACCGGACAAAAAGTAACACAGCGCATGGTCAGCATCTTTTTTTTTTCCTTCAAATTTCACTGGAGTCCTAGTGATTATATGTGGCGTTCGAAACAACCGTCAAAAGAAACAAACGTCGAGAGGCATCACATTTAATTTCTGTGCCATGACAAACGTCAACGACGCTTCGTATTGCGCCTCACTAGGTGGGCTGGAGAGCGAACATCGACGGAAGACGTAAACTGAAGGTTCATCCCCCCCCCCCTCGAGTACAAGGGTAATGGGATGTTCATCAAAAGCTTTCTGGAAATAACAAGCAGCAAGCGCTGGGCGCGACGTCTTTGGCGCAAGCGAGCGGAGACGAAGGAGGCCTGCCGCAGTGGGGCGGAGGCCTGGACAATTACCGGGCGCGAGTTCTCCGCCTCCCAGCCAGCTCATTACGCACTTTGAGGAAGCGAGGGTCGGGCGACCCCGCGGTGCCTCGGCACGGCGCCGCCGCACAAATCACCCCGCGCGCGCTGGGGTGCCTAAATGCCCACCAGTGGCTTGTGGCGAGTTGCTGCAAGGTAAGCTGGCGTTAGCTCTGCGCTGTAACCTGTTGCTTGCTAGTTCGCACTTCCGCCACTTAAACGTAGTTCGGCAGATGACGCTACAGGACATCGGTCCCTCGCTGCTCGCTTGTGAGTCGTCGGAATGCATTCACTTTCCCTAGGCTGCACGGTTGTTACTGGCTCCTGCTGCGTGCACCGAGAATGTACAGCTGTGAGCAAGCGCCAGTTTAGTTTGCAACACTTCACCACACGCCACTGGTGCCTACACTCGCGCCTAAAGGCTGTTCATGGTAAACCGAGCACTAGGGATGGGCGATAAATATCGAAAAAATGCAACATCGATATTCTTTGTTGCGATACATCGATACTTTTACATCGATATTTTTTGTAAATAATAATTTTATCATTGATAATTTTTTGCGAAAATTACTACCGACGTTCGATATCTGAAAAATTAATCGCAGTGAAGTAAATTTGTCACCAGAGGATAAATGTAATCATTTTTCTTTGTGATTGACAACAAAAGAGTAATAACTAACATAATGTGATCACGTGAATTTGTGTTTGAATCACTTTGCCGTTTTGTGCAGGACTGTGGCCATGAAAAGTTAGAGCTTCGTGAGGAAGAACTTTATTGTGGTGTGATACGTGTCAAATTTAGCCATATCTATACATGCCTATGGTTGACATGCCTCTTAAAATTATTTAAAAATGAACTCTCGCTTGTTTATGAAGTATTAATGTGTTACCTTCTAGCTATCACTAATTATGTTCAATCCGAAAGATATGTTTTCATAGGTTGGCCTCATATTTACTCTGTCAACTGAAACCCGAGTTTCTGAAACCCAAAGGTTCTAGAGAAATATTTATATCCGCCTATTCGAAAATTCACCAGTGAATCTACTGCTATACACTGTACATTCGAAAATGAGGTGTTTTGATTTATTCTAGTTTCAAAGATTTATCTGCCAGTTCAACCGTCTTGAAAATTTGGTGGATCTGAATGCGCAAACATCTGATTTTGCTTTTCAACATATCGCAATAGGACATTTTCCGCAATATTTACGAATGAAACCATAGTTTCGTTGTTTATACCGGATACGAAACCTAACGTTCGGTTAGATACTTGAATTGCAAACATTGGTTTTAAAATACTACTGCGAAACTTAACTTTCGCGGCGTTTATGCGGCGCGCAAACTCTACTTTTCGAAACCCAGAATACCGAAACAGGACAAAAAATATTTACACCGGAATTAAAAAATTAATACAATATGTTCGAAATGCAAATTATTATTGAACTGCATACAAATTACTAAATGCATTATTATATAACTACTATAAAACTTCCTGGAACTTAAAAATTAATTTTTACAACAAATATTATATTTTCCTTTTATTTTATTAAAATTTAATTTATTAATATCGATACTTTAACACCGATGTATCGACGTAAAATATATAGGTTGCCGTTCGATATATCGATAATTAAATATCGTTATTTCACCTCTCGATTCCCATCCCACTGAGAACTTTTGAAAGCCATGCTCTCGCGTTTGAAGCCGAGAAGCGCGGGAGCGATAAGGGCGACACTGCGACGTGCATCAAGTGCTCCATAGCCACTAAGCGCAAGACTCAACTAGCGTGCAGTGCTCTCGTCGTGCTGGGTGTACCTATAGCACTTTCAGCGATTACCCTATCATTTAGTTGAAGGAAAGTCTGTGGCAAGATTCAATGCAGGGCCCGCGAGTACTTTTGTATAGTCCATTCATGGTTACTTTGAACTTTTTTCGAGCCCTGATAAAGTTTTAATTCCAGAATATCCCACCGCCCCATGCAAACTAAGCTTAACCAAATCTAGAAAATAACACTAAAGGGACAACGCACCGCATTCGTGCGCACTCAGTGTAATACAATTTTGCATAAGAACTATTTCTTACTAGGCATTACCAATGCACCTATTTTCTTCCTGTTTTTATACACATTAATTACCAATACCTATTATATTTTATAGAAATAATACAAGTAAAAGTTCAATTTAACCAAAAAACGATATACCTACTTTTATATTAGCAGATGTATAAAACACTTGAGATACGTGGCATATTAAGGAAAGAACCAAGCACGTCATACGTAGGGTGATTTTTCAAAGGTTTGATTAGAAAAGTGCGAAGAAACGCGAATCGACTGTAAGCATCTTACCTGTCGATCTTACGCGTATATTTTGAGATGCAGCGCTTCGGAAATACCGTTGTCAGATATGTTGGGGTGTTCTCAAATGGTGTTTCCAATATCTGCCGCGTATTGAAAGCACTCAACAGGTCTTGTCTGAAGTGTGTGCTATTTTCGTAGATCAGCAATCAGGACGCAAGTTTAATAGACCCGTAGAAAAGTGTGTATTTCAAACACACTGTTGAAGGTAGACGGAAGCCTTACGGGGTTGCCCTATTATAGATTTTAAACGTGTTTAGGTCATATCTGGCCATAAGGAATCATTTCGACGGGCCTTCCCAAGGCAATGTATGGCAAAGTAGCTGAATTTCTCGCTAATTAAATCTGCAACAGTCGAATATTATTACATGAGATTAAATCCAATGGGGTTAAACTGCTATGACACTGGGTTTTTTTTCCTTAAGGAAAATATGCAGGAAATCTCTAAAAATGCTGTTGTTAAGTATTTTAATTTTTTTCTTTTTTGAATATATATTCGATAGGATGAAAGTAAGAAGTGACGGCTGAAGATGAGAGTTCTCTTACTTTTCCTAGGGAAAAATTTTCATTCCCAGATCAATTTTTTTTTTTTATACCGAGATACGCGTATACGCGCTAACACTGATTTCAAACACAATATTTTACTTGTCTTTCTGGCGCACGAACTGGGTCGTGGTGTGCTCGTAATGTAAAAAAAATTGTTTCACGAGTGCACAATCTGTTTGCACACAAAATAAAATATCACATCCTACCCGGACGGAATACAACTTTAAACAGATCTCGCTCATTGCAAACACTATTTTGAAGCTCAAAATGAACGAAGAAAAAATACGTTTTAAGACTGTTGTAACAGCTTGAAATATTCTGATCAAATTTCTCCAAAACCGGTATAGAATCATGCATTAAACTTGCTGCAGACTGCTCCAAGTAGTTGGGGTACTTAAGGGGGAAGAGTTTGATTCCATTTTAGATATACCATTACTTCTGTTAAGATACATTTTTGAAAAAGTGATTTTGTTAAGACATAGATCATTATTTGGCTATATAAAAAATACTATTATCGACTACTATTATCGATACGCTTACAGTAGTAGGCTAACCCAGGTAATATTATTTTGCAGTTCTAGAAGATACTTTCTGCAAACAGGTAAAAGTAAAACCACAGACTTAACATAGCGTATGATCAATTTAAAGAGCAATATGTATATTGGAGAGAGAAATAATCCTACTTATGGTAAATATGAAAGTCATATGCGCAAAATGTTAACCTGGTAGAGGTGCGTGAGTTTTCTAATGGTTACATTGCAACTAATAAAGACCACTTCTGTCTGCGTTGAACACACAAAACAATATAACAAACGAAATAAAAGAGCCAATCCAGATATTGCAACTTTCATACTCGCCTGTACTTCTTTCATTCAAGCGTTCTTTTACCACGCAATTTCTTCTTTCATCATAAAAAAAAATTAAGAAAAATATATAAAAATTTTAGAAATTTAAACCAGTACATAGAAATGTAATTACATAAGTAATTTTTAATATAAGTTGTTTCTAAAATCCAAAACTGTTTCCTGGATATCACCCAATACAGATGCAAATTCTTTTTTTTTTCGCCGGTGTTTCCACAAGGTCACAAGATCTCCCTAAGATCAACACGNCCCAATACAGATGCAAATTCTTTTTTTTTTCGCCGGTGTTTCCACAAGGTCACAAGATCTCCCTAAGATCAACACGAAAACACAACTTAGCCATGAGTACGTGTGTCTGATGGCGCACTGCCGAACTTCGCAAATTAGTCCATCACTCCACGGCAAGATAAATAAGTAGTTCAGAACTCAGCAAACTTACAGGTCTTCTTTCCCTTCAGCCAAAAAAACTTTCCCCGTAATTGTTAATTTCTATAGCATGGGTAGATATAGGTNTACAGGTCTTCTTTCCCTTCAGCCAAAAAAACTTTCCCCGTAATTGTTAATTTCTATAGCATGGGTAGATATAGGTTCCCACTTCTTCGATTCAAGTTTCCGACGTTACGAAAAGACCTGCATACAGTGCCAGCCAGACTAGTTGCAGAGCGGCGACCGAGCAGAAGTGGCGTAATAATAACAATATTTCTAAAGCCCGCTCGCCAGATATTCGCCCGTGCTCGCCCTGTATTATCATGCCGTGCTGGGACAAAGAGCTGTTGAGCGGACTGTAGTTAGAGTGACTGGTGAACTTGAGACTGATATTTCAATTTGTGCGTAAACTAATTGTTTGTGCCGTTACTCTAACTCTTGGAATGTTACTCTCTCATCAACGGCCATCATCCACCACTTTAACATGGCGGACACCGTTATGAATTTACTTAGAGACTAATGATTATAATTACAGCATAAATAACAGTTTAGAAATAATACATCAAAACCGCTTCGGGCTAGAGTTGAAAAGGTAGTGCCTAACCTCCTCCTTATAGCGTGATATCGCTAGAATGTGTTCATATACGCTACATATGCATGTCTAAAATATACCTACATCTATAAGAGAAAATATCATATCACATAATATTTACAACGTTCAGGTTGGCTGGATAAGGACATACGAGATGGCTCCAACTTTCACACGTGTAATTAAAACCGGACGAAAAAGACTCCTAAATTCCTAACTAATAAGTTATTATAAATAGCATTCAAGTAAGAATATTTTCGCCTGTCACAAAAACAATATAGGACTACTCATTCATGANTAAGTTATTATAAATAGCATTCAAGTAAGAATATTTTCGCCTGTCACAAAAACAATATAGGACTACTCATTCATGACAGTTAAACATATTTTAAAAAATTGACTTTTCTTACAGGCAAAGTGAAGAGCATTTGCAATACCGTTAAGAAAATTATATTATGAGTGTGTTAAACTGGTTTACACAAGTTAATTTTATAAATGAATTTTTTTTTCACCGACGTTCTTACTATTAAATTATTGTTAATTTATACAGCGTTGACATTAATGTATGTTATATGAACTTTTGTTTCTTAAACCATTTTTGACTGACGTGCGTAAATTAAAGTGGAAAACGATCCATAACGGACTGAAAACTTTATATAAACCACAAAATATCTAAATAAAAAAGATGCGTATAGGTTAGATTTTAAACAGAACAAAGAATTACTTATATTTTTGCCAGAATTTCAAAACAAAGCGATTAATATAAATTACCTTGTTATGGTTCTACTTCGAAATCGTATAAGGAAAATTATACTTAATTTTATAGTGACGTCCTGGGCAGCATTTCCGTCATTGTTTACAAGATGCACGCGACGGCACTGTTAACCATACATTATGTTGAATATAATACAGAAGATCATAGTAACTACGTTTGGCTACTTAAAGTTTATAAAGCTGTCGCACTAAGCACATTTCAACCAAAGTCTAGTTTTCAAATGCAAAGCCACTATCCTAAACAAGAAAAAACGTCACAAATTTTAACACGAAACAAGCCGTTTTTATTTTTAACGTACAAACTGTAATCATATAAAATTATATCTTGATAAACATTGTATATTTAATGTAGTAAATGTGAATTAGGACACGAATTTTGACACGCCTAAATTTACTGGAAAAAAGTTATCAATTAGAATTTCTGTCTTACGTTGCACCTCGATCACTCTTCAAGCTATTAAGACATATAAGAGGTTTTTTTCAGCAAACTTGCGTTCGTTCTCTGTAAGGGTTATTTTATGCCCTTTTTTTGATTGTCCTCCTTTGCGTACACGTTATTTACTGGCTACTGGCTACAATAACCGACTGCTTCAATGCGCTGAAAGGGGAAGTAAAATGCCTGTAGATGTTTACGAAAAATTCATCCCAAGAGAGACGACCACAGTAGGGATGTTCCTTGTCGAGAAATCCTGAAATTGATAGCTGCTACGCCACCAAATAAAAACATATCAATTTTTTTTCTCACAAAACTAACACAAAAATTATAAATAAATTAAAAAATTACACATTTTCTCTACGTTCTGCAGGACGGTTACAAAAATATCCATAGGGTATAATAAAAAAAAAAATTGCGTATCCTTAATTTTACACAGAATTTTTTTCAGGTACATTTTAACCTGCATTTGTCCGTGAAATCACGGAGGAAAACAGCAAAACGAACAACGTGTGCACGCTCAATTAAAAAGAACGACATGCAAAACTGCTAAGGCTCGAGGGAAACCCCTTGCGCACTACACAGAGAGGTGTACAGTTCATTCCCAGTATCCTTACACATTTTTAATCAAACCTTTGAGAAATCACCGCACGTATAGCGTGTTTCGTTGTTTCCTAAATGTGTCACGTATCACAAACATTTTATACTTCCGTTAAAATGCAAGAATCTTGTTTCTGGTCGAATCGAACTTTGGCTCATATTTCATCTATAAATTATTAATATTAATGAATGCAGAGATAAAATGGGTGGGTTGGTAATGCCTAGTAAGAAATAGTTCTCGTGCGAAACATTATTATAAAGAACGTGCACGAACGCTGTGCGCGTGGTCCCTTTGATGTAATTTTCTGGGCTTGGTTGACGTTTTGTTTGCATGGTGCGGAGGAACATCCCGGAAGTAGAACTTTGGCAGGGCTTCAAAAAGGTTGGACGTGACCGTGGGTAGACTATACCGGCAATGATCGTTTAGCGCCCGCGGTTAGGTTTATTCTACTCAGGTTGGGAAGCTCAATGCNTAAGTTATTATAAATAGCATTCAAGTAAGAATATTTTCGCCTGTCACAAAAACAATATAGGACTACTCATTCATGAAAGTTAAACATATTTTAAAAAATTGACTTTTCTTACAGGCAAAGTGAAGAGCATTTGCAATACCGTTAAGAAAATTATATTATGAGTGTGTTAAACTGGCTTACACAAGTTAATTTTATAAATGCATTTTTTTTTTCACCGACGTTCTTACTACTAAATTAGTGTTAATTTATACAGCGTTGACATTAATGTCTGTTATATGAACTTTTGTTTCTTAAACCCTTTTTGACTGACGTGCGTAAATTAAAGTGGAAAACGATCCATAACGGACTGAAAACTTTATATAAACCACAAAATATCTAAATAAAAAAGATGCGTATAGGTTAGATTTTAAACAGAACAAAGAATTACTTATATTTTTGCCAGAATTTCAAAACACAGCGATTAATATAAATTACCTTGTTATGGTTCTACTTCGAAATCGTATAAGGAAAATTATACTTAATTTTATAGTGACGTCCTGGGCAGCATTTCCGTCATTGTTTACAAGATGCACGCGACGGCACTGTTAACCATACATTATGTTGAATATAATACAGAAGATCATAGTAACTACGTTTGGCTACTTAAAGTTTATAAAGCTGTCGCACCAAGCACATTTTAACCAAAGTCTAGTTTTCAAATGCAAAGCCACTATCCTAAACAAGAAAAAACGTCACAAATTTTAACACGAAACAAGCCGTTTTTATTTTTAACGTACAAACTGTAATCATATAAAATTATATCTTGATAAACATTGTATATTTAATGTAGTAAATGTGAATTAGCACACGAATTTTGACACGCCTAAATTTACTGGAAAAAAGTTATCAATTAGAATTTCTGTCTTACGTTGCACCTCGATCACTCTTCAAGCTATTAAGACATATAAGAGGTTTTTTTTTTTAGCAAACTTGCGTTTGTTCTCTGTAAGGGTTATTTTATGCCCTTTTTTGATTGTCCTCCTTTGCGTACACGTTATTAACTGGCTACTGGCTACAATAACCGACTGCTTCAATGCGCTGAAAGGGGAAGTAAAACGCCTGTAGATGTTTACGAAAAATTCATCCCAAGAGAGGCGACCACAGTAGGGATGTTCCTTGTCGAGACATCCTGAAATTGATAGCTGCTACGCCACCAAATAAAAACATATCAATTTTTTTTCTCACAAAACTAACACAAAAATTATAAATAAATTAAAAAATTACACATTTTCTCTACGTTCTGCAGAACGGTTACAAAAATATCCATAGGGTATAATAAAAAAAAAATTGCGTATCTTTAATTTTACACAGGATTTTTTTTCAGGTACATTTTAACCTGCATTTGTCCGTGAAATCACGGAGGAAAACAGCAAAACGAACAACGTGTGCACGCTCAATTAAAAAGAACGACATGCAAAACTGCTAAGGCTCGAGGGAAACCCCTTGCGCACTACACAGAGAGGTGTACAGTTCATTCCCAGTATCCTTACACTTTTTTAATCAAACCTTTGAGAAATCACCGCACGTATAGCGTGTTTCGTTTTTTCCTAAATGTGTCACGTATCACAAACATTTTATACTTCCGTTAAAATGCAAGAATCTTGTTTCTGGTCGAATCGAACTTTGGCTCATATTTCATCTATAAATTATTAATATTAATGAATGCAGAGATAAAATAGGTGGGTTGGTAAGGCCTAGCAAGAAATAGTTCTCGTGCAAAACATTATTAAAAAGAACGTGCACGAACGCTGTGCGCGTGGTCCCTTTGATGTAATTTTCTGGGCTTGGTTGAAGTTTTGTTTGCATGGTGCGGAGGAACATCCTGGAAGTAGAACTTTGGCAGGGCTTCAAAAAGGTTGGACGTGACCGCGGGTAGACTATACCGGCAATGATCGTTTAGCGCCCGCGGTTAGGTTTATTCTACTCAGGTTGGGAAGCTCAATGCTTTTAATTTGGCAACTAAAAGTTTTCGCCGCCAGGTAGTGCTGGTGTCACGTCTGTACCTAATGTTTCTGTTTTATGTGTAAATAAATGGGATGATTGCAATTTTAACGAAATAAATATAATTGTGAAAATCTTGTTTAAACCTACATTCGCACTAGATGAGAAATATAACGATATGTATTTACATGTTGTTTAATATTTTGTCGTAAACTGTATACGCATAGTAAAATGTTTACTTACACAATTGCTTTATTTTAATAGGACAACTGTATTGAAAAAAATTAGTGAAATGGTTAAAATAATATAACTTTTTGGGTTTTCCTGCGCAGGTTTCCTTAAGCTGGAGGAGAAAAGTACAAAGTTATTTTTGATGAAAGCTATATTTATTTTGCACTTAAATTCGTAAAGTTTTCCCGCTGAAATTAGTTTGCTTATGGACGCTCAGAGCCAAACACAGTTGTATTTTTACCATTTGCTATTGTAAGCAACACTGACGGCCGTGAAAAATAGTTACGAAGTTAAATTTTTGCTATAAATTTTGGCTGTAGGAAGTATATATATATCACAACTTAAGACAAAAACGAAATTTTACAAACAAATAAATATTATTTCTCCATTTTCCGCCAGCTTAAAAGCGACCTCTTTGGAACATCAGCGCACCCATACGAAATATCGTTTGTTCCTGGTTTCTTCACTCTTTTTGAATCAAAACTCTGAAAAAACACCACATGTTTGACGTGTATTGTTGTTTACTAAATACGCCTTGTCTCACAAGCGTTTATGTTTGTGTTAACATAAAAGTACCTTATTTTTTATTAAATTCAACTGATACCCATACTTTATTTATAAATTACATTATTTATCTTAAAAATAATATTAATAACAATAGGTTATTGCTCGGTAAGCATTAGTTCTTATGTAAAATATTATAAGACTGAGTGCGCAAGAATTTGGTGCGCTGCCACTCTGGTGTGACTTTCTAGACTTAGTTAAAGCTTCGTATGCATGAGGCGGAGGAATATCCTGGAAGTAGTAGTTTAGCAGGGCTTCAGAAAAGTTTCAAGTAACCACGAACGGACTATAGTTCCCAGCCCGAGCAGGATACACTTGACCCCCGGGAAGCCGCGGGAGTTGAACCATCCAGGCCTGGACTCCCCTCGGCCTGGGTGCTTATACGTCGCCCTGCGTCATGCCTGCGCGTCTCTTCACAGTCGAGCCCCGCCGCGCCGCGCCGCGCCGCACACAGATGGCCTATTATCCCGGCCCGCGAGACTTTTCAAACAATCACGCCGGCTCCCCGGCTCGCGCCACAAAATGCATATACAGGTTGTCCCGTGAAAACAAAGCGCCCGTTACCTTCGCCGTTAAATACAACGGTTATTNAGGATACACTTGACCCCCGGGAAGCCGCGGGAGTTGAACCATCCAGGCCTGGACTCCCCTCGGCCTGGGTGCTTATACGTCGCCCTGCGTCATGCCTGCGCGTCTCTTCACAGTCGAGCCCCGCCGCGTCGCGCCGCACACAGATGGCCTATTATCCCGGCCCGCGAGACTTTTCAAACAATCACGCCAGCTCCCCGGCTCGCGCCACAAAATGCATATACAGGTTGTCCCGTGAAAACAAAGCGCCCGTTACCTTCGCCGTTAAATACAACGGTTATTGCGTGCCTTTGATGGAAGTGATGTCCGCGCAGGGCGACGGCGGTAATTCTCGAAGCGCCGGGGAAAACAAACTGCGCACGTAAAATTTACGAAAAAAAAAATTATAGACCGCGCACTGACCTTGTCCCGAAAATAACTCTACTGCAGCAGACACCTACAAATGGACAAAATATATGTTATAGAAAACAAATTTTATTCCTTGAAATATCGCATCTCACGTCTCACCACCCGAAATAAAAAAATTCTGGACTGAACCAAATAACGCTATAAATTACAGACTGCCAGAAAAAAAAAAGGCTCAAATATATCTATTTTTACGTTACTAACTATATGACTAGCAGTTTTCAAAGAAATTATTACGTGTAAAAAGATGTTCTATATTTTTCTGTGTGTGTATTATTCCAGTTATAGACAAGCATAAAAAATAATTTATTATTTAACAGAAAGCCTGAACATTCATTGCAGTAAATCAATGGGTGTTTGAACGAGTTGTTAAACATGGTTCCTTAGCATTCTTAAGACGTGCAAGGGTGCCGACCATAATTCAGATAAATATGTAACAAACACGTTATCCAGACTGCGTGAACACTGTAAAGTTTCTATGAGTATAACCAAAGATATCAAAAAACGCACAATTTTTTTTAATATTATTTTTCAACCAAAATTATTTTTAACTAATTTCGCTACGCCCCCCGATCACTCGCGGAATGCCCATTCCTCCCAAACACTAATTCATCTCAAGAATTCATAGACGTAACATTTTGTTCCAAACGAAACCCCCAAATTATTTTCTGTTTATTTCAAACACTATTCTTGATTTCTCCTTAAGTGACCTGTGAAGAACAAATATTTTTTGCTTATAAGTTTTGACTATCCATTTTGATACCGGTTTGTGACACTACTTATATCTTTCAAACATCTCATAAATAACCAAAGTAAAAAAAAAAATGCAATCACTTCCTCTGGAGCTGAATCTGTGTGCAGTAGTGTGTCCGACTCTTATTCTGGAGGTCGTGATTTCTGTCCCAGCATTCTGTAATTGGGGCAGTTTTTCCAAGTAAATTTTCATTCCCGTTCCAGGTCATCGCCAGTACAGAGTGAAGTTCCTTTAATTACAAAATTCCCAATTTTACTCACATACTAGATAAACATCCCGGCTAGTATCGGCGAATAAAAGGAAATAAAGATTGTGTTTCGCCAATACTGGTTGAACCATTTTTTCGTGAAGCTAAAATAGACAATTGTATGTGTGCATACCTGGATGCATAACAGTCCCAAGAGAATACGGTTGATTAAGGCAAAGAAATTAACACCGTCAACTGGAGCTCTGAATAAAACAATTGATCATGCAATAGTAATCGATCGCTCTTCCCTGGCGAGGTTAATCTCTTCACCGATTTATCTAAATGTTCTCGTCCAGCGCGCGACCTATCGATCAATTAAGTGGAAGCATACCTGCCAAGCCTTTATGCCGCGCCGACATGGCCGCAGCTGCCTCAGTTCCCATTCCTCGCGGCCGCAGTCGTCGTCCGCATGAACCGCACCCTCTCTCGGGCAAGGACTTTCCAAGGACCCGTCGCTGATCCTGGCGCACCACCCAGGACATCCTACGGCAGGCGCGTTGGCCCCTCCTTGACACGCGTGATCAAAGACTCGCCCGCCAACATCGGAGTGCCCACACGGGCGCAGTGCTATAATAAGCCAACTTGCGTTCGACAGAAGCGACCCGGGTCGACGCAGAGATCTCCCGCAGATGTCGGTACCTCCGAGTATCGCGTAGATAAGAGCCTAAGGATGCGGCATGCGTCGTGGGACACGCACAACCAAGGTGCTCGAGAGACCAACTCCAGCCAGCCCGTTGGGTTTCCATTAGCGTGCCAACGTGATAAGAAATGTATTCTGCAGTTAGCGTATCTTATAACAATAAAAGGGAACGACAATGTAGAATTGTATTCAGGCCCGTGCGTCTGCTGCTATTTCCGCAACAACTGGCTACAACATGGTAAACGATATCTGTGTTCGACACAATCGATACATAGAAGTCAGGCGCTCGAAAGAAAAAAAGTACATATCAGGCAGATGTTTATGGAAACCAAAGCAAGAAGCTTGTGTGTAATAATTCTTCATATGAGTGCGAGTTAATGCAAACTGCTAATAAATAAAAATTAAATTTACGATAAAATATCGTAACATGCGTGATTATAAAACTGACAGTAAATTAAGAGGAAGTGAATTTTTTTTCTCATGTTCGAGTAAATGTTTCTAGCCTTCAAAAACATTTCAAGTGAACAGTTTAGGCATAGGACGCATGGTTGGTTCAGTTGGTTTGTCACTGGCACAGCACATCTGGGGTTCGATTCCAGGCCCCGGGCGGCGGGAATTTCTGACGGGAAGTTCTCATATGTGTTATCTGATATCAGTCAGCGGTTTGTGTTCACAGTCTGGCCTCCCGCACCTGAGCCCCTTGGGTACACACGGGAAAGATAATCCAGAACAGTCATCATAAGCGTGCACCTAAGGCTTTATATAACTTCCAGGCTGTTCATTGATGTTCGTGCACACTTCCCAAGACTTATCACTGCAGTAACATGTTTATTTTTTAAGCTTGANTGTTATCTGATATCAGTCAGCGGTTTGTGTTCACAGTCTGGCCTCCCGCACCTGAGCCCCTTGGGTACACACGGGAGAGATAATCCAGAACAGTCATCATAAGCGTGCACCTAAGGCTTTATATAACTTCCAAGCTTATTATTATTTGCCACAATAGGCAATTTGTCCCCCATCAGGCTGTTCATTGATGTTCGTGCACACTTCCCAAGACTTATCACTGCAGTAACATGTTTATTTTTTAAGCTTGANTCAGGCTGTTCATTGATGTTCGTGCACACTTCCCAAGACTTATCACTGCAGTAACATGTTTATTTTTTAAGCTTGAACAGCGCTTATGGGGGAATAATGACGGACTCTGTCGTGATGTGGAGGTTATCTCAGCGAACTTTAATTTCCTCACCCGTTTTCATTCCGCCACTTCTCCGCCATCTCATCTCACGCCATCCATTCTCCAGGCAAGTCGCGGCGACACGCCTGTCCCTGAGTGCGGCAGCCAACTCCAGTAGTCAACTCCAGCCTCCTCTCGCCAATCAGGAGGGAGCACGGTGAGGATTTTTTACCCCATTTTAGGCATAAAAAACTTAAACATTTCTGCGAGGCAGTATTTAATTTCTGATTGGTCTACACATTTTCCCACCTACTGCTGAATATGCCAATTAGGACCCAAAAACATTGCTAGTGTTTGTCAAACGACATGCATTAACATTAACTTCGAACGACAAAATGTTATAAAACCCTACAATGACACACTATAACATCGTCATTTCAATCCAGTGTATTAATAAAATTATTCTGTTTATTTATTTCACAAAGAAAATAAAAAATAGGCACCACTATTGTTAAAAGAATTATTAATACCTATATAAATACTTTTAACAATGGCCCAAAGTAAATAGTGCATGTCCACAAATTTGGAAAATCACACATTTGGAATAGATATCAATATGCCAACAAGACTTTTGTTACTATCTATAACATTTTATCAAGCTCGAGCAGCGCTAACTTGAGCTGAGAGAGATAAAATGAGAGAGAAAGAGTGAGAAAAGAATGAGACCGACAGATAGACAAAAAAATAAGTAAAATCTCAGACGCCTATCTTTCCGGTTTACAAAAATTATTTAATGCTGGCCAATACCGTACTATGAAAATCCAACAACGACAGCAGTAAACTACAAATACTGTCAAAGAAACGCATTTTGATACATATAAATTAAACATGGCACAATTCATAATTNACAGCAGTAAACTACAAATACTGTCAAAGAAACGCATTTTGATACATATAAATTAAACATGGCACAATTCATAATTGTGAAACATTTTAACATAGTGTACGGTTAAAAACTTTAAGGTCACCTACAGCGAACGTCCTCACATACTCTAAAACANTGAAACATTTTAACATAGTGTACGGTTAAAAACTTTAAGGTCACCTACAGCGAACGTCCTCACATACTCTAAAACAATGTGATCAAAACTATAACTGTCGATTAGAATTGATTTATTTTCCGCAATTCAGCTTAAATCCCGAGCGGTAGTCGTAAATGCCATATTTGATTTTACAAGCCGTTTTAAAACGATTCTAAAGTATTTTTCTGTTATGTTTTACCGCAGCAACAAATGAACAACGTCCGCTACACTCTGAATCCCCTATTTTTAACACTTACCACCGACACGATTTACGGTATTTTCATAAGTCATTCCAGACACAAATTATATCAGATTTTGACTTCATGCAAATGCAAGTTTAACCGTCGTAATTGCGCTGCAATTGCCAACGGAAAAATATTTGTTGTACAAAATTACTATATGCTGTTCACGGTTAACTGAGCACTTATGAAAGCCCTGCTTAAGATCTACTTTCCTCTCGTTCTGTATCTTTCCGGTATATATATATATATATATATATATATATAATTAACACTGCCATAGACCGTCTCACTTGATTCCTGCGTCATCCACGTTGAAACCAAAGAATTTTTAGGAAAACAAATATGGTAATAACATGCAAATTTTAGTCAATTGACGGTTCCTTCCAACTTATCTGAAGCCCCGCTGAAGTTCTACTTTCAGGACATTCTTCCGCCTCATGCAAACAAAGCTTAATCGAGTCTAGAAAATTAAACCAAAGGGACAGCGCACCGCATTCGTGCGCACTCGATGTAATAATATTCTGTATAAGAACTATTTCTTACTAGGCATTGCCAACACACCTATTTTATCCCTGTTGTTATTCATATTAATTATGAATAAGATGTTATAGTACAATTTAACCAAAAATAAGGTACATTTATGTTAACACAAGTATAAAACGCTCGTGTTACGTGACATATTTAGAAAAGAACCAAACACGTCATATATGGGGTGATTTTTCGAAGGTTTGATTAAAAAACGGTGAAGAAACCGCGGATATAGTATAATGCTCTTACATGTATTGTGCCATTTGTAGGCACTCGCTTATTTTTAACCATGGTTTTTTTAACTTTGTGTTCTCTTTCAGGGAATAGTTTTGGTTTTCATGGCAAAGCCGCTTATTTTCTTTTCCAGCATCTAGCTTTCTTAATTGCTTATTTCTATGTAAAAGCAAGGTTAGATAATGTTTTAATCACTGTTTCTGTAATTTCGTTTTTTAACTAGGAATGTTCCAAGATTGCGTTACTTTTTTCATTTTAAAATTTATTGGTGACCACTTAGTTTGATCAGGTTAAGCTGTTGTGTCAACCGATTGNGAAGAAACCGCGGATATAGTATAATGCTCTTACATGTATTGTGCCATTTGTAGGCACTCGCTTATTTTTAACCATGTTTTTTTAACTTTGTGTTCTCTTTCAGGGAATAGTTTGGGTTTTCATGGCAAAGCCGCTTATCTTCTTTTCCAGCATCTAGCTTTCTTAATTGCTTATTTCTATGTAAAAGCAAGGTTAGATAATGTTTTAATCACTGTTTCTGTAATTTCGTTTTTTAACTAGGAATGTTCCAAGATTTCGTTACTTTTTTCATTTTAAAATTTATTGGTGACCACTTAGTTTGATCAGGTTAAGCTGTTGTGTCAACCGATTGNTCGTTACTTTTTTCATTTTAAAATTTATTGGTGACCACTTAGTTTGATCAGGTTAAGCTGTTGTGTCAACCGATTGAAATAACTTTAGTTTAAGGAATTGTAAATTTTGTCATGAAAAATCCTGTTTTTGGTTTGCGAATTTGATATTTAACTTCTTCTCTGTCAACGTAATTTTAAAAAGTATTTATGGTATTAATGTGAAATACTGCATAGTAAAAAATTATAATATCAATAGTTTTGTGTCAAGTAACTTGATATCTGATAGTCACTGGTATTTTCGGAAACCCAACCTACAGCTTTCTTCTTGCTTCGTATCTGTTCTTGCGTGACAAAATGTTGTTAGCTCCGGCTAGTGTCTAGTTTTAATGGAGTGATCTTATGAGTTTTACCATTTCGGGTGAGTGTTTCTTGTCGTGCTTTTTGATCGTCGCCTCAGTAACGTGTTTATTTTGTTCTTGTCTCTTCATGTTATGGGTAAATTTCTGTTATTACAGCGGTCGACCTGTTGGGTCGGAACATACTGTGTTGTGGCTATTTCACTACCTTGCTGCCGAGGCGTGGCAAAGCTTTTCTTTTTGAAGTCGCCTTGCGTCTTCTCGAGGCCGACTTGATGATCATGTAGTAACACCGATGTTGGGGTTGGCAAGGGAGATGTCCCGAAGATGGGCAACAACTCAGGAAAGTCCAGCCTATTTCCCATCATTTTCGACATGTGCACATGTCAACTATACAGCAATATCAAGTCGCCGTTTTTCAATTTTGGACTGAATCAATCATAAAAAAAAATCGTAACCTCAAAATTTTTTCTACGGCTAGGCATATTTTGTAATTCTGAATTTTTATATTTTTTTCTTGCGGGATCCCGACAAATTATCAATACTTTTTTTCATAAAAAAAAGTTTTATTTTATTACAACAGTTTGTTGTTATTGAAGTACCTAAGATATTATATATCAAACCTTTGTTACTGTTGTTACACACCTAAAATATTGTATTATTGTTATATGTCAATTCACTTCCATAAAAAAAATTTTGGTCACACAAATGTAAGTTCTACATTATTTATCAACCAACTTGATTTTTACTCTAAATCACATTTTTCTTTATTGCTGTATGTAATATTAATTATTATTATGTATGTGCAAGGATGCTGGAGTAGGAATTTTCTCTCGGCATCTTTGTTTCTCCATGTTATATTGGGGTCACGCCCGCACAACCAGATCCTTCGGAGCTTCCCCTCCCGCGCTTCTCGTGGATGGTGCTAGGCTTGGTGGAGCACCGAACACCGGCATGCCATTGGTGTTAGCGGTTTCTGCGCCAGTGTCATTTATGAGAGGTGTGGTGCACAACAACTGGTAGCTTCTTCGTGGTTATATACCACAAAGCTTCTACTCTGCTACAGAATAAAACCAAACAAAAAAAAACTTCAGAAGACGTAGGCCTAAATTTATATATAACACCCTCAATACAACGTCAGGTATTAGAACTATCTTTCTCAATCCGCTGCCAACTTAACTGGGAGCCAGTGTGTACTGCAGTAACACGTAGTTATTTGCAATTTTTTTTTCCAATGGTTGATTTCAAAAGTGCTTAACTTTACCGAGAACATCTTTTACATGAAATTAAAAAAAATTCAACGCCCTTGGCAGGTGGTAAAGTTTTACGTGTGGAATGTTTTTTTTACAAAGAACATGATTGGATTCCTCGCACTAGTAATCATACAGGTATGTGACACATTGGCGGAACAATGAGTAGGCCCAACAATACTAGCACGACGCACATATGGGTTGGGCGGAGGGGACCGCGCTAATGGTCGCGGAAAATTGATCGGAGGGAGAAAACTTCGGCGTGACGCTGAAGTCCCAGGGCGGGGCAGAAATTCCTTCGCTCAATAAATATTAATGCGAAGAGATAATTAGATGTGTGTGGCAGTTCTTTATGCATGTTCAAGCTTTGACCTGAAAGCTGTAAGAGGCTGCGAATGCGTTTGGAGGCAAAAAGTTCAAACAAATACGTTAGGGAACTGCAAGGTTCGCGTGCTAAAAGAGCAGCAACGTGATACCAAAGGGTGAAACCGGAAAACTGTACATTTTCTTATTTCCTTATTCACTAGGAGCATGCGGTTTTTCACAACCAAAAACTGCAGTGTCCAGCAGGATATAAAATGTATACAATTTTGGAAAGAAAAAGCAAAATATTTCCCCCAAAATTGCGAAATATTACTAATAGAATAATTATTTGTTATAACCGTGTATTTCAATAAAACTGGCTATCATAAACGTCGCGACAAAGGGACTATTTTAACATAATTTCTGGAAACCTTTTGGCGTTTAAATAGTGTGATCAGTAATTGACAGAGCACTGAGTTACTGATAGCGTTACTTAGACACAGGAAACAAAAGAAGAAACTTCACGAATGGCGAAATCCGATGAGAGAAAAAAACGGAACAAAGAAAATCAACAGAAGCATACGCAATACAGCAATAAAACGGGTGGGCAGATGAATGATTTTAAAATTTCATCCGGATTAAGGTACATTTTTGTTTCGTATCATTTTAAAAATGGCTTTGGGCCATAAAGAGGTTACAGTTGCAGAGATAATGAACAAATACAGTATTATGCCGTTATCTACACCCTCCCCCTTCCCTCCTTACGTATTTAAAAGTGGATGGGGGTGAGTGATGTCCTTTGAAAACGATAGCGGAGCCATAAACTAAGCCGGGACACACGCTTAACAATCTAAAACGGTAGAAAAGGAATCTCGCGTGTATTTTAATCGGGACGAAAGCAGAATTGTTTAAATGAAAATAAACGGGAATAGAAGACCAACCCGAAGTGGCCGGAAGAGAAATTGCACGCGGTAAGCAAATTAGATTACGAGATGGACGTGCAGATGAAGACGAACGCAAAAATATAAAATTCAGCACAATCTATAACGACATTTTCTTATGATAGTCCACACTAACATATTCGGCAGAAACTCGGATGGTGCGAAGAAAAGACAAAGATTGGCGAGATGAGNGATGGTGCGAAGAAAAGACAAAGATTGGCGAGATGAGAGTTTCGATAGGCATGTAAGGAAAGACCGCGAGTGAACGTGGATACAAGAAAATATGCGCAAGTGAAAAAAAAAAACAGCACGACAGAGAAATTATGACCCAGATGGTTTGGACGGACGTACACGGAGAATGAAAGGGAAAATATTGCGAAAGAAATCGCTGGACCTGAAAATGAACTGGAGGAGACTGCACAGAAGAACAATTTTACGCTGGCTGAACACAAGGGAAGATGCGGAGGGAAGCAAAACCACGGATGGGAAGTTGCAGCAGAAATAAAGTACCTTAACAAGACTTCGTGCGGAGGTTTTGTCGGTCGACCTCCACAACAACGAATGACAACCAACGGTCGTTTCCTGCAGGTACCACTAAATCGCATTTCGTGATAACTCGCGTACCTGGAAAAATTATTATCTGGGAAAAATAATAGCGTCTCGGTGGATTTAACAGTTGCGGTAATCACCCAGAATAATTACATTTGAAAATGTAATAAACCGTAATTTATGAACTGAAAGAACGGGGAATAACATTGCAGCCACCAAAGGTAAACAATGTGTTTATCAAATTGAGCACAACGTTCTGCATCTTAAAGAAAACCAAAATATAATCTTAATTTAAATGTGGTGGATTTTAACACGTACAAAGTGTACCGTGAAAACAAGACTACTAGAATAGTAAGAAAATTTTTAAAACAGCATCACTCATTTCTGGACCAAATAAGATAACATTGATGTAAGAAAAATCGGGTGAACATTTATTTCATTTCAAGTCAGCTACATAAATTATGGCTTAAAGAAAACTGCGACGCCCGCCGACATATCACAACGATAAAGAAACTGCTTCGACATAAATTTAACAGCCTTTTTTTCGCTGATAGATTATTACGCATAACCAGTAAATTTCCATCAATCATTAATCATTTAATAATTTGTAACAAATTATACCACAAAGAGACGCTCTGTACTCGTCACTGCTGGAAACAAACACTTTGAATTGAAAATTGTAGCACATGAGCTACTTGGAATGAACTTGCAATATTAATGCTGGTACCAAATTACCACTACTCAAACACTAACTACCCTGAACTCTGCCGATGCAGCCATGTCCTTTGCATGTAACGCCAGGATTCAAAAATCCTAGAAAAGAGGAGAGGGGAGGGGGTTAAAAACTGCGTGCAATCCAATACAACACATATAGCGTTAAGTTTCACATATAAAATATACCGATACAGTGCTTAGACTAAAATACGTTTTTGCTTATTCCTGCTTGGATTTATCGTTAAGTGCAATAGTTAACCCCTGTACGGTTAGAAACCCTGCTGCTGTTTTTGCAAATTAATTTGAGGCTGAGACAAATAATCACGAAATTAAAAATGGGGAAGGAGTTAGCAGTTTGCCATGGTGAAACAAAATTTCTTATAAACTACCACATTTTCATAATATAATAACAGTGACGTACTCTCATACTCTTTATCGAGCAGTTGTCGACATCGAACTTGAGACTGCGAAGTTGAAGAGTGATGAGGAAGGTAGTTTACAAAAAAATGGGTTTCCCATCGCTTAAGTGAGAAAAACCCTGCAACGTAACACAACGTTTTGCCACCATATCACGGGTAAGCATACGTAAATAAAACATAATGAAAGCTAACACACGAAGTCTGAGAGACGATGGGGAGGGCGAAGTGGATTCCAAATTACATTCTTCACGGTGGCAACCCCAACAAAAGGACTCGGAAAAGATATTCAAGAAAAGACTCGAGTTGTAAATGAGAAATGCGGCGACTGGACCACCCGTAACCTACGACAAGACGTTCTGTATTCTTCCCTTCGTGGCAGACATTGTGTGGCTAGCCCTTCAAGGTTTGGGGGGGGGGGGAGAGAGAGTCTAGAACCGGCCATGAAAGACGTGGTTATTAGGTCTATCAGCCCTTCTCTGTTTCCTACACACAATGCCAGGCGACTATTGTCAGAAGTTTTTTTTTTTTTTTAACGGTAGGCGACATTAGGGGGCTCCCGAAACCTGGTATAAGGCCGCCAGGGTTAAGGGGAGAAGCTGATTCATTTGTGAGAGTGTCACAGGATGAGGCACGAGGTACCTTTCGCTATTCTTTCCTTTATGTACCACTCCCAGCTTCGCCGCGAGCAAGCTGCCCCCCCCCCCCC